>BLKR01003916.1:0-125000 GCA_011170035.1 Teleogryllus occipitalis
TTAGGGTACTGCTCCGGCATTCGCCTGGTGTTGATCGGAGAAACCACAGAAAACTACCGATCAGAGCAGCTAGCTGCTAGAATTCTCCTCCAGACAGCGACTGAATTCAACCTAGCTGAAAAACTAGTGTCGAAAATCCTGTCGCCGTCAGGATTCGAACCTAGGACCTCCCGGTCAGAGGCACTGCAGTGACATCAGTTGATGCACCCGGTAGTTGTTTCAGACTAGAGAAAAGGGTGTCTTTAGAAACAATGCGAAAAATTATGTGCTGTTGTAGTAACGTTAATTTAAAATTTGTTGCGTCTTTTTCGCAAACACGTGTCTTAGCCCTTTTGGATATTGAGTGTATATAGATTTGGAGTAATTCTCCGCTGTGTTTTGTCTTTTGTCTCGCAACGTCCCAATCAGTCAATGCGTTTTTCCCCTTTGGCTACAGGCTCGGCGACGTTTGTAACCGGGGTTCCCCGACAGTCGTCCAGGAATCCGTAGTGTTTCGAGTTGCTTAACTCCATGACTTCAGAAAGGTAGGTAGGCAATTCGGCTAACGGCGTCGGCTTCTTCAAAGATAGATCATTAAATAAGGACATGAACAGTTGTTTAAGAACACGAGTATTTTTCGCGTACTTTTTACTTCAAATGAAGGCAAATTTATATGTCAGTTTTCTTTTCTGAAAAAAACAACAAGCTCAAATTGTTATCCTCATTTTTATCTCGAATAGAGCAAAGTATGTTCATAAAAATGGCACAGGACCCATTTTATTGAACTCTGTCATATACAATCAACATAACGAGTTTCTTAGCAAATTTCAGAGCGACATTTGGAGGAATTTATTTTTCCCCATCCTCCGGCTAGACTGCGTAACGGAGAACAATTATAAGATAATTACTGAGATGATACTAATAAAAAAATATTACAAAGAAACAGCACTCAATCTTGCCTTATATTATTTCAGTAGTATACATATCTTTTGCACCTCTCACAGGCAACAAATCTTTATGCAATCCGCACTACACTGTTAGATATATTGTTAAATAACTCCTAAACGAAGCATTCGAGGGCCTTAAAACTTAAACGTTTCTCGCACCGTAATTTACAGAATAAGGCACTTTTGGACATTCTATTATATTTTTGGTGGTCCTGCGCTTATCGATATTATACAATACCAACTATATTACTCGGCGCTGGAGGCGTTCTTTGTTTGTGACGTAATGTTTACAAGACTTTAAAATTTCCAACTTATATGTATGCTTTCTGTGTATACTGTGGCTTACGCTCATTGATGAGGTTTATTTGCATAATCATTTATTCAAGATTCTACAAATAAACCTAAATACCCACGCAGCTGCAATTAGAAGTATTAATAGTTGTTTGATACCTATTAAGATTCCTTTTTATGTCTAGAACAATCGTTCATTTATCGAATGTAAGTATTTATATTCTTTTCTTTCTGTGAAAACTTTGTGATATAACCAACAATACTCATGGACTTGGTCTGGTACCACATCATATCTAATAATAACTAAAAATTAATAAACTAAACTGTGCTCATTTTATTCTTATTTAAAATTTTTGACTATATCGCTCACCTCTCAAATTTGAAACTCTGATAATTGAATTCAATATACATTCATGTACAGGGCAGTTCACAAGGAGAATTTGTTTTTGAGAACTTTAATTAAAAATGAAATTTGATGAGAGCAAAGGCCTATATTTCTTTCAAAATATTGTTTATTGTTTCTGGTGTGGTTGATTTTAAAGACCTACGTCTTTGAGGAGAAAAAATGTTTTATCTTATTTATTCGACTTCTTTTTTTTTAAGTGGGTGCACTTCACTTTGATAAAAGGGAAATTCGTTGTACGTCTTTATACTATGATAAAAAGACACGGACATTACATTGTACTATGGAACGACCGAAATTCAAGGAAGGAACCATCTCCCCGAAGTTGCCAGGGTGTTCTGCGTGTGATTCCAAAAGATAAAGCAGAAGGATCAAGGAAATTTGAGAAGGGAAATATCAGAGAGCTTAGAAACTGTATCAAACTATGATGGAAAGAAACCTCTTACATCTTTTGATGTTCTTCGTCAAAAAGAAGAAAGAAACAATATTGGCAAAGAATTCACTTACAGTCATGAGTGAAGACTGTCTTGTTAGGATTGGATTCTGTTTTACCTGAGTCTGGATTTTCTTTATCAGCAGTGATTCGGTGAAACTTTCAACTCAGCGTGTTCAATCGTGTTATTGCATTGAAAAATCAGGGAAATAATACTTTCCCTAGAGCGATTAGTAATTTAAACAAATTAATTTATATCTTGGACAAGTTGAATCATTTCAAGAAAACTAGGAGAACTATTCTCTTAGTACATTTAGTACTGTAAATGCCCTTTAGAGCACGCTAGGAAAAGGTCTGGATGTTCCATGCTCGCAAGTTCGTACATGCGAGCAATTATTATTAAAGAGATTTATTAATCATTGAAAATATGTGGAAATATATTTAGTACAGCATATGATAGTCCACATACTGCGTCTTCATCTCATGTTTTATTGTTTATATTATATAACATCCTCTCCTATATTATTTTAGTAGTATAGATGAGTTTTTCTCACACGCAACCGACCTTCAGAAATGAGGTCTCTAAAGAAAGAGAACTTCGCGGAGACGTGACGTTTTGCTCTTTGACTTTGAAAATATGAAGGATTTTTTGAAAAAATTAATCTAAATATTCACGTCGAATGCATCACGCAATACTCGGGCAGCATTATTAAAATCTATTTAGTTTAATAACTCCTAAAGTAGAAAGCTTTTGTAATATTCTGGTGTCTGTCAAGGAAAACGAAAAGTTAACTGTCAAGGAAGATTGTATAATTACTTCAAATGTTTTTAACAAATTGCTGTGAATTGTTTCAAGAACATTATAATACTGAATAAACATTTGTTCAAAATTTGTTTCAAACATCAATTTCATTGTTTTTTATTTTTATTTTAAATCATATAAGTACATTGACAGTTACCTGATTTTTTTAGACAAATAAACACGTTTCGTTAACATCTTTCTCTCTTAATATGGAAAAGGAAAGCAGGGGTAGAGGGTAGAATTTGCAACCCATGCGAGAGTTCTCGTACGGGTACGCTTGTATAGTATAACACAGAGACTCAACAGTTTAAAATACCAAAAAATAAAAATGAAAATAAAATAAAACAAAAAAATATTTACAACAGGGCGTGCAAACACGTCTCGCATGGAACTTTGTAACTGCCATGCCAGGCATGTGTTTGCACGCCCTGTTGTAAATATTTGTTTTATTTTATTTTCATTTTGATTTTTTGTGGTTTTAAATTGGTGAGTCTCTATGTTATACTACATCGAGGGCTATGTTCCTTTGTAATCTTTTTTTTATTAGTATCATCTCAGTAATTATCTCATAATTTTTCTCCGTTACATAGTCTAGCCTGAGGATGGGGAAAAATGAGTTCCCCGAAACGTCGCTCCGACATTTCCTAAGAAACTCTTTATGTTGATTCATATATGTATATTAATTAAAAGTTGTTTGTTTGTATAAAGCTGTATGTCGAAACTTATGGTCAAATTCATTCTTTTATACTTTAGAACTTAAACTTGAAATGATAAATGTAAATCTACGAATATAGCAAAGCGCAGAGAATATTTTTCTGAAAACACTTTGCAGGTTCATTTATTAGTATAATATATCGTAGCCGTTACAAATAATAGTGTAGAGAAAGTGTCTGCTAGATTAAGCACCACTAATTAATTTCATCTTTCATTTTATCAAGATTTTGACTTTGAAACAGAAGTAAAATACCCACTATTGATTCTAATTAAATACATGTGTGAGATTATTTTCTTTGACACCTACACTCGTCGATTTCATGGCAGGACACTTTAATGAAGTTCAACCACCAGTTTTAAATTCGTTTAGAAGTTAATTATCGCTCTCTCACTTAAAAACGCAACTCTGCTGATATTGTCAGAATTAATGATATATTTATATATCTTCCTTGCGAATACGATTTTTAAAATAATTTATTTTCAACGCCTATCTGTATTTGATGAAGTTTGGAAGGCAACTTTGAGGGAACTATTATTAAGTGTTTTGTGTTTTCTGTGTACAGTTGTGTCCACTGTTTTTGTAGACATTTTGTCGGTGTTCAGTTTACAAATTTCCTTATTAATTTGTCTCCTTTGAGGTTTTCCCTAATAATGGTGTCTTGAAAGGACTTGAATTTTTAAAGCTGTCACCAACGGATACCTTTAACGGCTTAAAGAATCTTTCGTAGCTCAAGTTAAGCATCAAATTAATACAGACGTATGTAATATAAAAATATATTGCTGATTTGTAGATTGTACATAATGTATTAAATTTGCTTTGCCTTTTTGGATAAGGCTCAAGAACACTAAACTATAGTAGAACTTTCTTTCTGTGGATATAGCGATTCGTTTTTTGTGCAACTGTGGTGCATTGAAGGAAGGAAATATTAGGTTGGGTTGAATATGTTGGGAAACGTAATTTCAGATAGGAGAGATAAATGTACAGAGACTAGTCTGAATTTGAATGAATTTGTCACAACTTAACGTTTCAACTTATCGTAATTAATGGTGTAACAACACATAAATTCTCATACTTTTGTAACGAGCACATACTAATCAACTTGTATACTACTAATTCTTCAGTCATCTGGTGAGAAACATTCATCTAATGAAGCTCGAGAGTTTCAATTACAATATATTGTATTTTTATTATTTCGTGCACAGGCTTCCTGAATTTGGTGAAACCTGGACTAAGTTTTCGCCTGGACTAAGTTTTATCCATCGCTTTTTTCTCAAAGGCAATAAATAATTTTAATTAAATGTGATAAACCCATAATCTATTGAATAATGCTTATCGTTGGAACACGAATTATAGAAATACAGAATATTCCAGGGAGAAACAAAAAATTATTAAAACATTTGTTTTTTTTACCTTTACATCTTTATTTTCCACCGAAAATTCGTTTAATTTTGTTGTTCAGTAAAATACCACTTTTCATTTCTCGTTGGTGTATAGTCGGTGAAAGTATATAACGCGGGATGGCCTTGGTCCCTTCTACTTCTAGAGCAAACGTGAATTAATTTTTTCATTTGAATCGTGATTTTTTTTTCAGAAGAAAGCCAAGCAACAAGTTTGCCAATTCCGGTATTACGAAAAAAACATTGTAGTATTTGTCTGAATTGTTGG
Source organism: Teleogryllus occipitalis (assembly GCA_011170035.1). NCBI lineage: Eukaryota > Metazoa > Arthropoda > Insecta > Orthoptera > Gryllidae > Teleogryllus > Teleogryllus occipitalis. The sequence goes on from BLKR01003916.1 coordinate 5,236, forward strand.
TAGGGATTTTAATTTTTTGCTCAAAGTGGGACATATTTTAATAATTTATTGAAAAAACTTACGTATATCCTATTAGAAGAAATCTAACATTAACTCATTTTGGTGCTCGGCTGATTCCTGAAATAAACGATTCAGTTAACACATTAATCCCTATTCAGTATTTGAGTAACTCCTCGAGTGTGCATATGGTCGTATGTTTGAATGTGCGAATTCCGTCACTCACGTCTAGAACATTTTCCCTGTACCAATCGAGACAAGAAGTGTCATTCGACGCGTCTCGGTTTCCTGATGGGGAACTGATAATTTTTTTGCAGATCTGGCCAGAACATTCAAAGAAATTTCAAAAACGTGTTTTTGCGTGTTTTGGCGCTGCCATGTACGTGAGTATGCAGAGAATTAACGCAACGCCACCTAAATTGAAAGAAAAAAATAGAACGACGTTGGTAGTGTTGGTTAAACTCCAGTACCCAAAGGCATTTTTCGCTCCATAAACCATAATTTTCTTTCACGACGTTGGCAAAACTGATGTTGACATCTTTATGTGAACAAGTGAAGTTAATTTTAACAAGTGGACGCGCGGCATACTTCATTTCAATTTTTATCCGTAGGCCTAATATATTTTTTAAAATAAATTTGCAAAACCTACGAATAGTATTGCCTCAGAACTTATTGCATTTAAAGAATTTCACATGAATACGGAGAAAACAAAACTGTGAGTAATGTTAGGTAAAGAATGAACGTTGTTACGTTCGATTTCTCACTTTCACTTTCCTAAGTGTGCAAATAACTATTTTCAAATGAATGTGACCCACAACATATTGATATTAAACTTAACTAATACCTTATTCTTATAAATAGAACACCTTATTCACAGAAACGTACAAAACAGTCTTTTATATTTACATATATAACCATTAATAGTGCAGTTGGACTAGTGGAAGTGAGCACAAATTAGACTGAGTTTGTGGAGTTTTAATCTCTTAAAAATTATGGTGAAAAATATGGAAGTGTTAAGCAAATCCGGGGAAGAATCAAATTTAGTACTTGTAGATGATTTTGCGGCAAACTTTTCGGAGATAATCGAGTATAAAATTATATTACGATTAGAGACAAACCCAGAAGAATAGTTCACAGGTTTATCTTCGTGCATTTTAATGTATATTGGCAAAAATCGTAAAAATGTAGCTGTACTAAACTCTATTCTCATCATCAATACTTTCCAAGTATTTTTACGGCGATTATATTTTTAAAATTGAAATATTACCAGTTCATATTGCGAATGGAGGTAACATTCTTAGCCATTAAATGTTAAGAATTTTTGAAATGGAATATAACACTATCAGCTACTACAATTCATTGTTAAGTCCAATCCAAGATACTGTAAGAACATATTTGAACAAAAGTACGCATGAAAGAAGTGAAGAATGACAGAAATGTTCAATATATGAAAACACATTTAAAACAGTTTACAGCGTCGGCGACACTAGATTCAACTAGTTTAAAGTATCCTAGTAACACATTTCAGCAATTTTCCCCAAGGTTTCCCTTCTATTAGTGGATTTCCCTTCTTTCACTGGATCTATGCCCATAGTAAATTTACTTTACAGAAAGAGCATTATTCATTTTTTAGTGGTTTTATAAGATGATTTTTTTCCTCGATTTTTTTCCTCGATACAAACACTCATCATCATCATCATCATCATCATCATCATTGTGTTACTCATCATCATCATCATCATCATCATCATCCTCTTCAGGGTTTAGCAGGGACTATTGTGCCGTCTTTAGCGTGCCATCTTAATCTTGCACGGCCGACATCCCTTTTACCATGAGGTCTGTAGTGATATATTTGTTTTGGGATGCGATCACTACTCATTCTTTGCAGATGTTGGGACCATCGGGTCCTATATTTTTGTACTTTATTTATTAATGGGAGTACTACTAATTCTTAAGTAAGTGTGTTACTCTTTCCTGTGACATTTGGACATTGTTCGTGAGAGCACGGTAATGGGAGGATTGAAAAGAAACCTTATTAAAGGTCTATTTAGTACCAAGTTCTTTATAAGAACCTTACTCGATTGGTTAATTAATAGTAAATTGCTATGCCCAAAGTGTTAAGACAGAAGATCTTTAAGATGGAATGTATCTTACATTTAAAATTTCTGCCTGGTTAAATAATTTTTATTTCAGAAATTAAAGCAGTAATAGAAGTTTATTTTTTCAGAAATTTAAAATAGTGGTAAAACTTGTGTTTTCTTTTGAGAATTAATTCGAATTGTTTTACGCAAATAATATGTGCGGTTAATTGTACTTGCATTGAAACATTATAAAATATTCTCGAGCAATGAAGTTCGAATTCAGAGAGATTCATACATCTTCCCCCCCCCCGAATCTTTCGATCTAAAGCAAAGTCTCTGATTGTACAAGAAACTTTTAAAAAAAATGCATAACTAAAATAATTCAGTTTCCACATTGTATAATCATGCGAGTGTCGGAAACCGGCAACTACTGGAAAATTATGCTCAAACGACTTCCTTTCAGTATTGAAGTGAATAGATTCATATTTTATCTGCAAAGTCCAACCACCTTCACCGTGCTATTGTATCTGGCCCTGTATATTGCACACATGCCACTAGCCTATAACCCAAGTAACACGGCTACCGACACATTTGTTCTATATTCAGACATTTTTCCTGTAGTGCCATTTAGATTGCTTCACGAGCTTCTGTATAATTTCTAATTAAGTGTAATAATTTCTAATTAAGTGGCAAACAATAGGAATTAAATGTTCTTCAAAACATATTATTTTCATCACAGTAATTTTTCTCTCAGTGCAAAAAAGAACCAAAATAATTTACCACAAACAGTCATTGAAAATTTAGCTGTTCTTCTTAACATAATAACGTTATCATTTATAAATAATTATTTAATCCTGTTTTAACTGACAAAGCACACGTGTAGGGAACCAAGAGCGAAACTTAAAAGTGCAAATTGCCCAATCATAGTCTGCGCTGACAATTCCGTCCCTTTCCCAATCTTTGTTTCTTGGTACTATGCCTTGGCAGTGGCACGGCGAATCTGTTGTTTACTCTTCATTTGGCTACTAAAAACACTGATGTTCATATCGAGAGATACAACAAGTTACAGAGGACTATCTATTCTCAGGAGTGTCATCTATTCTCAGTCTCTAAATTGTGATTGCGACATTAAGCATGACGTAGTCTTATTGTGTGTTCGGTCATTGGTTAATGTCTGCACTTTATTTATTTAACGTCAAAAATGGCGAATAATTGTATGCGATTAATAGAGATAAAGTAATTATCTGCGCACGTTTTCTTGATCTTTGTAAAATAACTCCCTTATTTTTTTACTAAGTTGAATTACGAATTAAGTTAGCAAAGAATATATTTGGCAACATTTCATTAAAATTTTCGCTTTTGTGCAAGAGAAACTATTTGCATTCGCACACGATCAACATATTTGATTTGATAGTACTGCTGGCGAAATAACTGACCCCTTACTACGGCGTCTAGCAAACAGCGCGCGGAAACGTGTGCAGATCGCGAAGCTACATGAACGTCCAGAAATAAATCAAGGGGCCATTTCAGCATTTTCTCAACAGATTAAGAGAACCTGAACGAAAAAATGATCGAGATAGTTTAATATGAGGCCGTTGAGGTGAGCATAAAGCTGCTTTTATGTTCCCTCTTCATTTTGTTTGCTCAAACAACTAATTTGCTTGAACTATTGATTTAGTTCATTTGATATGCCCTAATTACGACCACAAGATGGAATAAGAACCAAATTGTAACGTGATAAGAAATAGTTATTTTCGAGTACGATGTGATGTTTGAAGCTTACCTAGACTGGTAAAATGAGTGATTAATTTTTGTAAACATTTTTCAATAAGCCATCAGTTTTTTATCACCACCATTTCGAACACTGCTAGACGAGGAAATGCAATGATTATTATGATTACGATTCTATAGCACTGGACCGCTTCTTTTGTCAAGAGCTGTTCTCTAAAATGAAAACTAGTTGGGGTCCTACAGCAAATTCTTTCCCATATTCTTTGTAATGGTTAAATAATATCAAATATTATTATTTGCAATCGTTAAACAATATTCCAACTTGTGTTCTAATAATAGCCAGCATTACGCTCTCTGGAAAACTCGTCAGCAAAATCAGTGAAAGAAATTCGAAAATGCGAATTTCAATGTTGTTATTTTCGAAATTTCAAAGGTTACAACGAAAATCGCACTTAATATCCATAATTATCCATAATTATACACGCAGTGTGTACTAATCGATCAAAAACCTAAAATTGAAGATTTCATAAAAAAACATTTGCAGCAATTGTGCCCACAAATATATTCAATTTTAATTGATTGATTTTTTCGTGTTTCCAGGCGCGTCAACTGCTTTGGTCATTAATCTCGTTAGTGTAGTGCATGTTTTTTTCTCGGGAGAAGGCGGTGATCTTCCCCCGCTGGATGGCGAGATCCGGCGCCGACCGCTATGTGTAAATATTAACATGCGAGATGTTCGAATAATTTAATGTTTAATTCTGAGCGAAATCAGTATGTTGTGATCCAGCCTTTCAAAAACCTAAAAAATTACATTTTTTTAATGAGATGCGGTTTGGTATTTTTGGATAATTATAACGATTTTATTAAACATTACGGGAAAACTACTCAAATGTTGAAAACGTATACCGGAAATGATCTACAGATTTAATGTTGAAAAACAGATTACAACCAGAGAGAAATTTGTATTTTCAATATTGAAATTGTAGGACTGGTTCAAACTAGTGATGCTACAACACTTTCGCGAGAAAGTATGTGGTGTTGTATCACCAGCAGAAGCATATCTAGGTATTCAGAAAATCACTGAATTTTTGGCTCTGTCAAGTTACCTTAAATTAGGGTTTTTATTTGTTTTAGCGGGTATACTCTAAATAGCGCCCCTTGTGAGTGGCTCCCATGGCACGTGCCATGTCTGCCGTACCGGAGATACGCCTTTGATCACCACTACTTTCAGTATTAGGGACATACGTAGTAGGTGAGAAAGTAAAAAGGGTCGAAAAATTGAATGGGTGGACTAGAGTCTACGTTTATAGCATTGAACATTTAAAGTTGAATTATTTGCTAGTTGAAATCGAAGATTGTCCGTATTGAGTCAGAAGTAATTAACATCTGGCTATATGTGTCTATTGTTAATTGTGAAATGTCAGCGCACAATGAAATAAAAGCTTCAATGTGTTACAGAAGAATAATATATCAGAGTTAACATATTACGTGAGCATAGCATTGGAGATTGGTGCCAGGGCATTTCTCTCTGCTTTGACCTCGAGAAGCGGATGTGCGCTGTACCATCTCATGTGGCACCGTTGTTCGTTTTATTGGAGAGGTCGGGCTTTGGTGTTGGCCTTCCGTGCAGTCTGGTTGGCTGATTCCAGTTTCAAGGGAAAAAGTACCGTTATACGTTAGCATTCTTTCATTTTTTTCCAATGCGAGTAATCCCACCTAAAGCTCTTTATAATACATTCGCTCTGAGTTAATCTCCTGGGGATAGAAAGAAACGTCGTTTTAGCGACGTTTCGAAACGCGATCGAAAAAGTGCCGTTTCATTCTGTTCAAGATTTTCAATCCCTAGAATACGAAACGGAATAATTTATTCTAGCATTTTCCCCACTTTTTGGAGCGAACTTGCCATACCTGAGAAACCAGCTACATTTCGCGATTCAGAGGATCCGTTTCCCGCAGTTTTTCAAAGAATTCTAAAACCAGCTCATTCTTATTTCGATAATATAACTAGGAGATAAGGATACACTACTAGCCTCGGTGCCTAAGCTCGTTCAGGATACGTGATGATCGGGAATACCAGTGACAGGCTGAACGCGCGTTCACTTTGAGTAGTAAATTAAAGAGATTTCGTGTTTTCTTGCCGGCTGAATTTAGCTCAACGTCAGCATTTCCGTTGCCTCTGCAGCGCGCCCGAACGGTGAGTTCTATAGTCAGTCAAATTAGACTAAAAACTGGTGATAGAAGGGAAAAATCTCGGAGTTTTGAAACTTGGCATGATTGTTTATTGGTAGCTATCGCATTTTATACTTATAAACCCAGAAGTGTGGGGGGTGAGCCGGAGATAAGGGGCCGTTTAAATGTGTTTTTCTACGTTTTTTTGCCTATACCTCCGTAAATATCAATCCTACCTAAACTTATGTTGTATTCAAAATCAATGTAGACAATTTTCTATAAAAAAAGTTCCTATAAGGTTTTGTCGTAAAATTAATCCTTTTAAAGTTATAGACTCGAAAACGTCTCGCTTTTATTTACGGCGAGCCCCTTCCTTAGATATATCGCTTATACGTAAAAATAATGTTATGAAATGTTCAATGCGCGGAATGAATTTTAATTTTTAATTTTTTTATCAACAATTTTTATTTTGCGCAAAACCTTGAACATTTTACATCTTTTCAAATCTTATTTTCTTCTTTTGAGTATCCGATGTTGGGTCCGAAATTACCTCGACTACGAAAACTGAAAATGATACTTGGTAAGGATCTAGTATAAATATTTGGTGAAAGATTTTATACACTGACAACATAGAAATTACTTAAAACAAAATACGATTAAAAATATTACAAATGGAATAATCTGCTTGTGGGCGAAATTTAACAATTTTGAAATAAAGTTTCGCTGCTACGCTTCATGCCCAAAACTTCCGAATTATGGGAATAATTGAGCTTTTCCCAAATTCTGTAATCATTAGCTCCCCTCCTCAAACATTGAGTGGGTCCTTCGTCATTGGCACTCTCCGTTTTAATGTACGGGGTACACATGATTTTTCCATTCATATTTGTAATTATATAATATTTCATGTAATTTATTTGTTGACAGTGTACACAGTATTTTACCAAATATTCTCGAGGTAATCTCGGACCCACCAACCTCGGATATTTAAAAGAATTAACAAAATAGATTTGATAAGATGTAAAATATTAGTGTTCTTTGCGCACAACATGGAAATAAAAATTGTTGATTAACATTCCTTCCGTCCATTGAACATATCATAACATCATTTTTACGTAAAAACGAAATAGTTCAATATAAAACTAGGGGCGCTGAAACATCACATACTTTCTCATATTATTTGAAAGCTTTTCAATAAAAAAGATCTCAGAGAGATCACCGAAAATGAAATTTGCGCCATTTTTATAACCGTACTTTTCTCTATTCAAGAAAAAATAGATAAAAATTTGGAGACGGTTTTTAGAAAATTATTGTTTAAAAATTATCTATATTTCACGCAAAATTAGTCAAAAAATATATTTTCGAAAACAAAATACGTGACCGTATTTCAAGATGTCTTTCAAAAACAGATTTCATTCCACGCAAAATCATATTTTCAATATTGTAGTTGCAGCAAGAGCACGAAAAAATGTTGAAGTTTTGCAGTTTTTGAATATTCAGAGTTCAACGAAAATAAGTCCTGCGCAATATTTTAAACGTTTTTACGCCATCCGAGGAAAAATTTAGTCTGCAGAAAATTTTGAAAATGATGTTAGGGCTTCATGTAATGCTCCCCCAAAATTCGAAATATTTGTTTGAATGTCGCTGGGTCGTGAATTCGTATCTAGATCGATCGAGAATATCAATTTTGGAGAAAATCGACAGAGCGGTTTAGGCGCTATCGTTGACCATATACAGTCTCTGAGATAGACATTTTGCTGTCAATCAGAGTTTCGGTTCAATTCATAAAATGCCTAATTTTACATCACCGGCAGTGTCCTTACAAAATCCTTCCCCTGCCACACCTCATATTTCTCTTCCTTCCTCCGCACATCTTCCATATACCTCATCCTCTGAACCAATTATTTTTAACCCCCTCATTATCTATTCCTCTCCAATTACCTCAACGTCTGTCACTGTTGGGACACAATACTTCCTTCGAAAAAATACTTCCTTCCTGGCTATCGTGAATATACGTAGTCGACCTGGCACATATAGTCCTTGCTCCATACGCGAAAAAAATAAAGAAAAAACTGGAGCTATATGTGAGAAAAAAATTGTTTACAAATTGCCTATATTTGACGTAAAATTAAGCGAAAACAACTCATATTTTCGAAAAATTGTATAGCGTCTTATTTTAAGATGTCTTTGAGCCACAAATTTAATTTAGGAAAAAATATCTCAAACAATGTAGTAGTTGAAGGAAGACTCCGTAAAAACTCTTACAATTTTCGAAAATTCAGGGATTTTAACGCAAGTGAGAACTTCCGTGTTTTTAATCGTCATTTATACAAATCATGGAAAAAATTAATAAAAAACTATGAACCATTTTTGAGAAAATTTTGAGAGAAGTACCCAAACAATCAAAATATCCGTTTCAAACTCTGAGGACCTCGAGTTCGGCCAGATCGATCGGGGAATATCAGCGTTATAGAAATTCGTTTGAACCAATTTGGCGCTGGCGTTGACCACTGACAAACCTTTTGCGGTCAATCGATTTTACGGTGTCAATGACCCCAAAACGTTGATTTTGTCTACACATATTAGAGGAAGTAATTTACTGCATTTAGGAACAAGAATTTTCTTTTCATTCTGAAGTTTCGCCATATTAAAATTTGACCTCTTCAGAAGCTGAATACAAACATAAAAATGACACAATTTTTTCTTGTACAAAGGACGATCAAAAAGTAGTAGGATTGATTTTCTTTAAGCCAGACAAACCGACAGAAGAGAGTCTGACTGGCTAAGCGTTATGGGGGTGGAGGGCTCACGAAAAGAACGCGATCCTCGGCAGGTGCCTTTAGAGAATGAGCACGGAATCTCAAACAGCTCTAGAACGTGTTTTGATTCAAACTTGGAAAAATCACCACGGAAACTTTCGATATGATCTAGAAACATACGGGAATGCTCACATGAGCCGCTCAAGTGTTTTTGAGTGGCACAAGTAGTTCCGGGATGCACAAGTAGTACCACAAATCATGGATTCTAGCTACACTACATATGAGAGAATTTTGTTCTATATTTAGCAACAGAATTTATCCACTTTTTCATTACCAGGGCTCAGCAATAAGAATTTTTCTGCCGAAAATTCGCCGTTTTCCGACGCACGATATAACATTACTTTCCCTTCTTACGAAGTATCTTCGTAAGGGCGAGAAAGTGAAAGGGAAAATAAATCATGTATCTAGGTCACGAAATTGGATTTGATGCATATTCTTTTTCAATTTTTCCCCATCCGAGAACATAGTTTAGGTTAAAATTTTGGAGCCATAGTTTGAAAAAAATGGAATATGTTAAGCCTATCTGTATATTGATGTACCACAGATATTAAAATATTCGTTTTAATCTCACAGATCTTCGAGTTAGACCGGTAGATATTACTTTGCAAGTAGGTTTTTTGAAATCTGAGGGTCTAATACTATACTTCACTTACAATTAAAAATACATTATTTTCACTTAACATTGTTCTGAAAGAGTAATAATAATAATAATAATAATAATAATAATAATAATAATAATAATAATAATAATAATAATAATAATGACGATATCAATAATTCTACATGTTTATTTCTACTGTATGTAGTTTTTTTAGAACATGAAACTATAATTATCTCTCTACTGAATACGAATGACGCATAATGCTTAAAAGAAAGGATAACTACACAATAAGAATAACAATAAAATAATAATATTAATAATGATAATAATAATAATAATAATAATAACACCAATTAATCTAAATGCTTAACTGTCGTATATAAATCTTTTATTTCATTAAACATGTGATTATTCAACTATTCTGCGCAACATTTCACTTCACGACACTATAAGGCATTTCACTTCATTTTCCATCTACTTTTCACTCCACTTCTCCACATGACACAACTCCTCAATGCAATCACAGCATTAATGATCAGGATATTATGTATTTAACAATAACCTAAGGACATAATTGTAGCAATAATATCTGCCTACGTTATTAATAAATAAATGTAGAAATATTAATATATAATTTAATTTTGAAATTTTGAATATCTAGAGAAAAGAGTTCATAGACGGTCGCGAGCAACTTCGGTTAGTAAAGGAAAATTTTCTAACATCTGTTCTTTCAGCCCTCAACTGTATTTTGTGAATGTCATTTCTTCTACTAAAGTATATTGGTTCACGGAGTCGTCCGGATATATCTTCGCTGGATAACCGCCATATTATTTACATAAGGCACAAAGTCTTGGTTTAACCCTCCGGTTTTCTAATGACTCCCATTCAACTTTCTTCCTATTACCACTGGAAAGAAAGTTACATGCTCTTATGTGTATTCTATTCAGATATTTCCGTTGTCATTTTCTATAAGGTTCCGTATTCCATTAATGGAGGAACAAGTGATAAGTAGGCTAATTGTCTCGCTTTCATAATGCTCTTGTTTAGAATTCGCATTGTGAAGTGCAAGTATTTCCAGGATTTCCCAGTGACAAAAATTACACGATTTTTACAACACAATTTTCTGCCAAAAGTTTCTCAGATACGCACAATAGGACTCTAGGGATATTCTCGTTCCCTAAACGGCAATGCATTTCAGTATAATTACGGCCCCTTCCGAATCTGATGGTTTGGTTTATCAAACTGTATTGCCCAGCTATTTGTTTCCGACAAGTAATGTAGTCTCTCTATACCACCTTGCAAGATATCTTTGTCCATATTTGAACTAATAACTCCATATATTATGCAGTTATCTGCAAATAAACCAAAGTTCGACCATGTTGATCCGGGAATATTATTTTTTTTTAACTTTTAGAACGGTTCAGGCGCCAGAGACTGACGTTTCGCCGCCAAACGATTTTTGATACAAGGATCCACAAAACGTGGATTCTGACTGCACAACGTGTTACAGGAAGTAATTTACTTCATTTAGGAACAAGATTTGTCCATTTTTTCGATACCTAGGCGCTACAATACGTGTTCTTATGAAAAATCAAGAATTACCGCCGGAGCATCACAATGTTTTCTCTTTACTACGGACTACGTACAAAACTAAATACTTTTGACGAATCATTTGACGTCATTGACCGTAACATTTTTATTTCAAAATTATCATTTTGGAATTCGTAGCCTTTCAGGCGGAGGGTGTGCTAGCTTTTTGTGAGGCTGTTCCGGGTTCGATTCCGGGCTGGGGCAAAAATAAAACAAGCTTTCTAATACGAATCGTCTGAGTTTCTACAACTGTGTGTCGAAAGAAAGCTCAAGCAGGCCTAATAAGCTAGGTACGGTGCTGGAAGTACGCCATGTTCGCCACATGTCTCCCTTACCTGTACCTCCCTTACCGTCAGGTGTAGATATTAAATAAAAACAAGGTGCAGGCATGGGAAAATCGGATTTATCGCATCCCAATTAACGAAAACTCGTGCGTACCTACATGTAATGCCTAGCATTGGTTTCAATTGGGTATCTTTGTAACTGACATGACGATCTCAAAATTAAAATATAACGTATTGGGAATTTTTTTTATTCATAGCCAATTGAGTGTGAGGAACCGGAAGATTGATGAGCGAAGGCTCTATTGTTTTTCTTCTGTTCGTAAATGTTCTTTCCCTTCCATTGAAAATAAAAGAGCAGGTCTCTTAATTGCTAATACGAATATTCTTCCCAAAAAGACACAATAAGTAGTACTTTTTTAGATTTCACTTTCTCGCTACTGCTAAGGAACTACACAGAAATGAATGTAATGCAGCGGGAAAAAACTGCGAATTTGCGAAAAACAATCTCTTATTGCCTTATTATATATATAAATATGTGGTGCGGGTCCAAGTTACTTCCTTAACGTGTTGTGTAGTCAGAATTAATTTTTTGTGAGTCCTTGTTGCAGAAAATTTGATTGACAGCAAAATGTCACCGTCCGTCTGTCCGTTAGTATTGGAATTTAGCGCCAAAACCGTTTAGCCGATTTTCTCCAAAATTGATATTTCTTCGATCAATTATAAAGAAACTCAAGGCGATGTGAGTTTGCAATGGATATTTTTATTTTGGAGGTACTTTACATGAAGCCTCAAAAGCATTTTCAAAATTTTCCCAAAAATGGCTTCAATTTTTTTCTTTGTTCTCGGATAGCGGAAAGAACGCCTAAGAGATTGGTGAAGGTCGCATTTTCGTTGAAATTTCACTTTCATTGAAAGTAGCGCTTAAAAGAATGGCGTAGGTCTAATTTTAATTGATATTCCTGATTTTTCGGAAATTGCAAAATAGGCAATGGAACGTGTTTTTTAAAGACAGATCTTGCAATAAGGTCATGTACAATTTTTCGAAATTATGAGTAGTTTTCGTGTAATTGTGCGTGAAATATGGGCAATTTTTATTTTTTGAAACAATTTTTATATCAATAACGCCTTTATATATTTTTTTTAAGTTTTGTCTTCGTATGTGACAAAGGACGTTAAAAAAGAATGGTACTAATCTCATTTTAGGCAAACTCTCTGAATTTCCGAAAATTGCAAAATTTTTATATTTCAAAACTACATAATTGAAGATTGAGGTTTTTTACTTTAAAGAAAATATGTTCTTAAAAGTCATGTCTTACAAAGAGGTCATGTGCAATTTGTTTTGAAAGGAAGCATAATTTTTGCTTGACAGGAGGTAGCGTAATTACAGTAGGTTATAATATTATTTTTACAAGTTTGTTTTTTAGTATTTATTTTTTCTGATGATCATAAAACAGAAAAACTAAAAAAAATAATAAAACAAAACCTAATTTTAAGAAAATAAATAAGAAACTATTAAATTACTGTTTTATTTATATTGTGCTGTGGGTTGCAAATTTTAAGATAAAATGTTGAAATTTTGGGAAACTGTAGAGAATTTAAAGGGCTACAATTTATATTTAGCCCTTTTCATGATCTGCGTCCGAACATGAGATATTCTTAAAAAAGGAAGGAAAAAAGTTTTTTCTATTTTCCCCTTTCTTGTTGATTGTAAAGGTCAAAATCGAATATAAAAGTATGAAAAAACGGATTGAACAAGGAACACTTAACAGATTAACGCAGGTCTCATTTTCGTTGAACTCCCGGAATTTTCGAAAATTGCATATTTAGAATTAATGCGAAAAAGATTGTGGTGTTGTAGCATTTAAGCGTTTTGTAGCGTTTAACATTAGTGTGCAGACATGAACGAGCAAGGTAGCTACGGGGTTTACGATCTGGCGTCCCACACTCAAGATTGGGTTATTATTCCAATAATACCTTAGGAATTTTGTTTTCTTTATATTTTCCCCCGAGTAGAGCAAAGTGCGCTTATAAGTCAGATTTTCATTAAATTTGAATCGTCCGCACTTCTTTTGAAGAAATTCTTTCAAGACTGTCTATGAAAATAATGAGATACAATTTGTAGCACAAGTGTATTAACATAATGAATTATTGGGTACAAATGTCAATATAGCAGCTGGGGTTGATATTCTACAGAAAAATCTCCAAATCATAGCCATAGTTTTAGCGAAAAACTTCCTGAGATAAACAATATCTTAGAAACAGCTAATATCTTGTAATCTGGAATCTTCATCTCGAAGAGACCATGCCCTTTCACGTGAATTCCATAGCTAATGACTTCACATACAGAGCATAAGTTCGTTAATCAACTTTCATAGTAAATGTTAATTGAATTAAATCCAAGATCATACGAGCCTATTCTTTCATATACCAACATAGGCCTGAAATGGTGCAATACGTTAACAATACCAAACATTATTATAAACGAACTGAAATGGAAAGCAATTTGTTCATTCACTAGTAATGTCTAAAAATTATAAAATCATTGAAATAAATGTAAAGTAGTATGTTATGCAATTAGTTCATGATGTTAAGCTTTATTGAATGAGTACATTTTGACTTTCCTTGTGAGAGCGAGTGGCGAGAGGAGAGCAAGTGAAAGAGAGTAAGGGAGATCTCTCTCGGAGAGAGGGGGAGAGAAACCGAGATAGATCTCTCTCGGAGAGGTGGAGGAGAGAAAGGGGGACGACTTTAGGAACGAGTTTTCGAATTTGTATGAATGCAATGCAGCCACATTATAAACGAGATGCATACGTTGTTTTGTATAACAGCATTATACATTTATAAGGATATCAAAGTTAATTTTTAGAGACAACTTATTGTGACGTCACAGATATTTGACATCTGTGCGAAAAAACGGTGGTCGTCTGTTCGCTTTAAGTCTACCTTCCCGCGATTCCCTCGCTGCGATTTTCTGAATGAGTGAAGATTCGTGCCATAAACGGCAAATCTGTGCCCTAATATGTTCTTTTATAAACGATTTCTTGTAACGAAAATAGTAGTTTCTAATGCTGGAATTCAAAAACACGTTTATTTTCTCTTTTTTTCTTTGAATGTTTCCTATTAACAAGATTAATAGGATGAGGACAAGAATCTTGCTGCGGAAAACCACACCTACGAAATAAAATAGTATCGGGGAATAGGTTAACCTCACCCAATATTTTCATGTTGGCGTCTCTCCTTTATTACATTTTTACTTTATCACCCTTAGAAATGTACGAAAAGAAAGTACTGTAATCGTGCACGGAAAACGGCGAATTTTCGACAGAAAAAAACTTAAAATCGGGCCCTGGTAACGAAAAGTAGATAAATCCTGTTTCTATACATACATTGTAAATTACTTTAACACGTGGTGTAGAATCCACATTTTTCAAGACCTTGATCCCAAAAATATCGTTGAATGGCAAAAAACGTCTTACTGTCCGCCCGTCTGACTGTCCGTTTGTGGTCAACGCTAGCGCGTAAATCCTCGATCTATCCTACAGCACTCAAGGCTTTGGGAGTTTCAAACAAACACACATTGATTTTTGAGAGTACTTTACATGAATCCGCAAAAACATTTTCAAAATTTTCTCAAAGTGGCTCCAAATTTTTTGATTAAATTTTGTTCTCGGATAGCTAATGTACGCTTAAAACAATAGTGTAGGTGTGATGTTCGTTAAAATACCTGATTTTTCGAAAATTGCAAAAGTGCAATTTTTTCGAGGTGTCTTCTTACAACTACAATATTGAAGATAAAGATTTTTTCTTAATAAAGTCTTATGCAGATCTCTTATATAGATCTTGAAATAAGGTAATGTGCAATTTTTCAAAAAATATGAGTAGTTTCCATGTAACTGCGCGAAATATTGGATATTTTAATTTTTAAGGCCATTGTTTTTCTAAAACTGCACACATTTTTTTCTTTAAATTTTCTCATCATATGTATCAAGAGATGACAAAACATGTAGTGTACACTCATTTTCGGCGAACTCTTCACATTTTCGAAAATTGCAAAAAGTTAACATTGCAAAACTGCAAAATTAAAGATAGGGATTTTTGCCTTAAACAAAATCTGATGTAAAAAACCTTTAAAATGTTTATGTATAGTTATTTTAAAAAAACGAGTAGATTTCTCGTTATATGTCTGAAATTTATGCAATTTCTAAAAAAAATTATTTTCTCAAATACCGCTCCAAATATTTTTCTTGAAACTTCCATAGAGAGAAGAAGGGACGTTTAAAAGAATGGCGCCATTCTCAATTTCGTTGCATTCTCTGAATTTTCGAAACTTGCAAATTAAGAAATAATGCGAGGAAGTGTATGTTATTGTAGCCCCATTAGTTGGGAATTCACTCTTGAAGATACAACGAATCCCTAGCGTGCGTGCAAGAAACAGACAGTACCTAGAATTCTATATAAATTAAATTGACTATTTAATATTTTGTGCCACCTAATGTCGCAAGTCAAAGTCTCTGTCAATAAACCGTTTAGCAACATTAGAATCATTATTCATACTCAGAACGGGAAATAAGTGATTAAAGCACAGTTGGATCTGCCAGTATGTTGATTTATGAAGAGTGAAATGTTTTAGTAGTAATATGTAAACAGTTAAAAACCAGCCATTGCCTGCCTGGGTAGCTCAGATCGTTAAGGTGGGAGCGCAGTAATTACCTCGTTTGAGGACTCGAAGATCGGATCACGTCTCAGACATAAACGTTAGCGTGCGCCCATGCAGTTACGCTAGGTCTAATAATTGATTTGAAAAACAGCAGTGACTTAATGCTCTCGTCCGTGTGCATGTTGATTCACAGAACGTTTCTGTTCGTAGAAATTAATCAAACGATCGATTAAATTTAATGTAACGAATATAATACATCTTTCTTTATACTATTAATTTACTCATGTTTACTTCCTTTTATTTACGCGTGAAAGTTAAAAAGATTATTCGGTTTTTTAATTGTGGTGATGTTCACTATTATTGCTAGGACGCTTCGTAAATTAAAGTAGGAGAAAAAAATTAAATCATGTCTACGGTTCTCTTGGGATCAGGAAATCCTACAAAATGTTTTGCTAGCGAATGCGTTTTTGAAAATAAATATCAATGTGTAAGTTAAATATCATAATGTTTGTTGGTGAAAAATTCTTGCAATTGGTTATCGCATCTGTAACAGAAAATCGAGGTGGGGTACTTTGATCTAATTTCATTACTATATCGTGATCGCATTCTTCTTCGTGTTCTGTACACACGTCCGTGCATATTAATATATTTCCTAAAATTATTCAATCAACGTTAGATTTCATGTCTTCCATGAAAATATCTTAAACATGGTATATCATTGCATGTTTATCACTTACCATAGGTGAAGTGTGGCAGCAAACAAAAGGTGAATGCATGGATGAGAAGTGTACTCCACTGCGAATTAGGTATCTGGAAAAACAATAATTGTGTATTTTAAATTTCATGACAGTTTTTTTTCGTCCTAACGATAATGAAATTATTTCACAAACCAACCATGTCTAGAACATACAGTTTCATTTCATGGAAAAGATTCATTTAAAGGATACAGATTTCATTGAATAGATATATTATCATTAGTTTGTCTTTGCATTATTATCTTAAGTGCCTAAAATGCCAAAATGCCAAAATGCCTTAAAAGCCTCCTCAAAAGATTGTCATGTCTATACTGACTTTTCGAACTGTTTTCGAAAGTCTGCGTGAAGAGTTTTCGGTTCATTTACTTAAGTAAATGAACCGAGAAATATTCACGAAGACTATCTTCACGAAGTTATTCGAAAGAATTTCATCGATTGATTTACTTCAGAGTTAAATATTGCACATGAATAATAGTTTCATGAAAAGAAAGTACAATATAAATTAATGACTGATGTTACTTGTTCTAATACTCTTTCATTTGTAAACAATATTTCTCACAATTCGAAAATAAAATGTCACGCCCCAAATCAGCTTTTGATTAACTTTTAAGGTAGTGCATCCGAAAAGAGGACTATAATCCACTTTCTGCTTGAGTGGAACTGTGAATAACATTTCAATTTTGGGCATATAATTCTTTTTCTGAATTCCATTTTATTCTGAAATAAAGTATGTGCATATTTTATAAGCTTGACATTTTTATTGAATTTCATTTTATTAAAATATTTCTTTAATAAATTTAATATGGCGTATTCTTTGTGGACGTTCCACTAAGATTCGTACATAACTGACATAATTACCGACGTATTACTATAACGTGTAAGTTATATTACGGATTTTTATTAAAGATACAAAAATAATCATATTAATATCTTGAGTGCAATTGTAACAAAAATGTAATTTATGCATCAAGGGCGTTACAAGGGTTCTAATGATCAAGAGGCGAGAAAAAGTCCGAAGGCCTTTGGCCCGAAGGCTCTTCGTCGTCCGAGATCATTAGAACCAGTTAACGCCTGTGGTACATACATGATTTTATTTTTTAACCTAATAATATTGATTTAGATTTACTTACATCCTAATTAACTTGATGTTAACTTGACTTGGTTTGACTGTTCATATTTCTCTCCCATAATTCCTTTAATAATTCCCTCCATAAGAGAACTTTTAGCATCATTCAACTGTTCTCATATTTCCCTCATAACCCCGATCATCTTGACCCAGGTATGTAATGCAGTATATACGGAGCTCCGAATATTTTCGAATATTCAGAAAGTTAAAAAAATGAGACGTGCGCCTTCTGTATGTGCCCTCTCACAAAGGAAAGAAATTGAAGAAAGAAATCGCAGCCGTTCGTGAGGATTTTTTTGTAAATTCCATTTCCCTCAAGCAAAATTTACGCGAAAACTCCTGGCTTTTTTTTCAGACAAATTATTCGTGACCTTATTTACATGTCTACTATTTTAGAACACATATCATTGAAGAAAAATTCTCTACAATCAAAATTGCACTTTTGCAATGATAATTGTTTGCATTATTCTAAAATATGGAGGGTTTCAAATGGGACCAGCGCTATTTTTAACCGTCTAATGATGTATCTGAAGTACACATTTAATGACAAAATAGAGAGACGTTTTTCACAAAATAATTGTTTAAACGTTGTCTCTATTTCGCGCAAAATTACACGGAAACCAAGTAAATTTTCGAAAAACTGTACATGACTTTACTTAAAGATTTTTCTTTATAGAACAGATGTCGTTAAGAAAAAAATCTCTGTATTTAATATTGTAGTTGTAAGAAGATGCTGAAAGAAATTGAACTTTGCAATTTTGGAAAATTCAGAGATTTTAACGAAAATTAGATCTGTGCCTTAGAACTATCCGAGGAAAAAATTTAATTAAAAATTGGATCCATTTTGGAGAAAATTTTGAAACTTTTTTGAATCTTCATGTTAAGTTCTCTCAAAAATGAAAATATTTTTTTGAAGCACATAGGGCTGCGAGTTCCTCCTCTTTGATCTGAGACTATCAATTTTAAAGAAAATCGTGTGAACGGTAAAAGCACTAGCGTTGGCAGACGCTTGGAACAGACGCTTCCCAAACATTCAATTTTTCGCTATCAAGGACCCACAAAACATAAATTCTGACTTCACAACGTGTTAGAGGGAGTAATTTACTATATAGGGACTCGATTTATCCAATTTTTAATCACCACCGCCCCACAATACGAGTTTTCTGTCGAAAAATCGCCGACTTCTACCATAGTATTACAGTATTACAGTTCTTCACTTCCTAAGTTCATTGTTATGCGAAAAAATAAAAATTGAATCCATTTTTGAGAAACATTTAAAAAATATCACATGAGCTTCAGGTGAAATAGTTCATCGTCGCCCATTACTAGTTGTTTTTTTTTAATTTGAGAAGTCATAACATCAGCGAAATCTATCAAGGAATATCCATTTTGGTAATAAAAAAATCAGGCGAACGATTGAGGCGCTTGAGTTGTTCAGACAAACATTTCTTGAAAAACAACTTTTTCGGTATCAAGGGCCCGAAAAAGAAATTTACTACGTTTAGGAGCCAGAAAAATCCACTTTTTCGGACTCAGGGACCTTCGAAACGTGTTTTGTCGAAAAATGACATTTTCCCCTTAGTGTTTCAATACTCTCTGTATGCGAGTACTCTGTGGGATGGTGAAAAGCTGCTGCTATACATAGACATGAATTATTGGACGTGAGTTTTGTGGTACTACAACCTGTACACCCTCCTCTCGGTAATGCACTTTGTAGCCATTGTGAACATTATGAAAGAAGCAATTTAATATTTTATTTGGGCACATGATCCATTTACTAAGTTATTTTATTATTGTGATATAATAAGAACAGTGAGATGAACGTGTGTGTGCTCTCCGTACATTCTGCTAATGTAACTGATGAACGAATAAAAACTGACGTCGTGAGAATTTCATAAATTAGGAGAACCTGCGTAGGAGAAGTTAATAACCCACTTATGATTGAAGGGACTGGCTGCACTAGCGTATATATTTGCGATTTGCGCAAATGATTTATGGGCATGGATGTTTTAAGTTCCAGACACGTCCGTGAAAGGTTTTTCTACATTAACTAAGCAGTTGTGTCGAAGAGAACCTCTGCGCAGATGACAATTCTAGTGGTCAGCTGCTCCCATTGGACATTTTCGTGATTTCCACTGAACGATCAATCCAGGTGGAGTTCGATAAACGAGGGACTCAGACCGCGCGCGATTCTTAATTTCTCACCTGTTCACACCCTTTGAGTCGAGCAAGGGGTTGACCCCTACCTCATATTGTCCATGTTTCGTTATCTACGTATCGGACCAGCGCCAGAATTACAGAATGCAGCAAGTTGAAGAACCCCATAACAAAATAATTTACTAGAAAGGAATTATCACTAACATAACTTGCAGTTTACCTGGCAAAATGTATTCTCCATTGGGACTTCGGCAAACGTTGTGGCTCCTAAACCTTGCTTTCCGATCACTACTACCATTTTCCACATTTCGCCTGAATGTTTAAATTTTTCACCGGAGATTCACATGTTCCCTTAGTGAGTTACTAATGTTCGATTGATATAAAACAGGCTGCAAAACATGATAATCATGTATTTTCGAATTGGCGTTTATTTATTAAGGATTGGATATTTCATTTTTACTTTCTCGCTCTTGCATCGTAAGAAGAGAAAGTACCATATTGGAATGGTGTGCCGGCAAACGGTGCATTTTCGACAGAAAACGTCTCTGTTTGTGGTCAACGATACGCTCTAAACCATGGTTGTCCAACTGGCGGCACGCGGGCTGCATGCGGCCCGCGATGCCATTTATAATGGACCGCGAAAGATTATTAGTCAAAAGTGAAAGTCCCTTGCTTCTATGTCGGGCGAAATCACGGTGCGTTTAGTGCACGCGCCCTGACGTAATCAACATCCCCTCGATGATGTAAAAATTGATGAAGTTTAGAGTTATGACGTGAATTTTTTTAAGTAAATTCAGTATTATCCCAATGTGTTTCCCTATGTTATGCATGGTATGACGTGATATCACACATTCGGTGCGTTTAGCCCCCTCCCATTTCAGAGCAGTCGGGAAAACTTCCTTCCCCCTCCCATTTCAGAGCCGAGACCAACAATACGGGAAACTCAGGTGTGGATCACACGAGTACTGTAAATATGGCCCCTTGCTTTTTTGACCTACGATAGTTTAAAGAACGCTTAAGAGGATGGGACAGACCTAATTTTTGTTGAAATCCTTGATATTTCGAAAATTGCAAAAGTTTACATTTTTCTGCGGCATCTTCCTACAATTACAGTATTAAATATAGATATTTTTACTTAATAAAATGTGTTCTTCAAAGACAGATTTTGAAATAAAGACATGTACAAAATTTTGAAAGTGTGAGTATTTTCGCCTAATTTTGCGTAAAATATAAGCAATTTTTAATCCTTTAAACCATTATTTTTTCTCATGGCTCTAAATATTTCTTAAAATTTTCTCGTCGTATCTATAAAAAGACGGTGAAAAAATGATGCTATTCGCATTTTTTGCGGACACTGTATTTTCGAAAATTGCAAAAGCAGAATTGTCTTAAACAAGCTGTTGAAAACAGACCTTTCGAAAGGGGCACATCTTATCTTTTAAACGGTTACATTTCTCGTAATGTGTGCTTGATATTAATGCAATTTATAAAAAAAGCATTTTATCAAAAACCGCTCCAATGTTCTTTAATTTATTTCAATGGATAGAAAAAGGAACACTTAAAAGAATGGTCTCGTTTTCGTTGAACTCGTTGAAGATTGCAAATTTAGAAATAATGCGAGAAAGTATTCACGTTTGTAGCACAATTAGTTCTTCTTGGGGGTGGCCTTTTTCATCGTCACACAACAATACATACTGGGACATTTGTCAGGAAAGCGCGCTGGTATAATTTGCTTCGGCTGAGAATCGAACCCGGGGTTGCGCTATGAAAAGCGCGCACGCTGACGAACGAGCCCTGATATCCAACGTGTGGGTTTTTCTTCCTCCCATATGTATTCTCCTATGTGTTTTCTAATAAATTCGAATTCACATTTTGTGGGTCCTTGACCAACAAGTTCGTTTATGGGAAAACGTTCTTCGCTAGCCCCTAATGTCCTTTTCTCCTCTGAAGTTTCTACAATTGTACAAGTTCAATTTTTTTAGGCGTCTTCCTGCAACTACATAATTGATGATAGAGATTATTTTCTTAATGAAGTGTGTTATTACAAAATAGATCTTAAAATATTGTGATATGATTTTTTATGTGAGCAATTTTCACGTAATTTTGATGAAATGGTGACACTATAAAAACAAGATTTATGTAAGCAAGATTTTCTAAAAGACAACAATTTTTCCTTCGAATAGCGCAATATTGTCCTAATAAAATATTGTCGGTTCGATTTTCATTAAAACTTCTGAATTTTCAAAAATTGCGGATGAAACTCGCAATGAAACCGCGGCAAAGAAACTCGCTTAGAAGAATTTGTTTCGGTAATGCGGTATTCTTTCACACAATAGTTACTATCCTTCGCCACGAACCTTGGTCACGATCCAATGCTTTTTTGAACATAGACATATGGACTCGAAATATATGAGCTCAATAGTGTCGAAAGTTAATGTGTAATAGTTGCGAGCCATCACGAGCAAACTCAGTGCTCTCATTGGAAACCATGCATTTTGAAACACGTTTACAGATAGAGCCAGAGTTCGAACGAGGAAATTTTACGTGTAATTTGAGTTCCAGGATAATAGTGATTAATTGTGATTTTAACATGAATTAGTATTTTATTTAAAAGTTTAATAAGTGGGGATATCTAGCATTTTCTTACAGGCTCAGTACGGTTGGAACAGTTTAGAATTCCCATAGGTGTCAAATACTTTGGAATAGAAAATGAGCCAGCATAGCTAGTTGTAAGAAACATCGCTCAACGTGAAATGTGAAACTACCTGAGTCACACTTGGTGTCTGGTTATCAGAGAACGCTGGTCTCAGAGTCAGTTATAGTGGCAAAACGAAAGGAGTCTTCCTCAGAACGTCGCAGCTGCGCACTGTGGCCGCATCAACGTACGTCTATCTCCTCAGACACGAACCATCTGTGGCCCAGCAGCAAGAAATTCTTCATCCGTAAGTACAGCAACAAATTTCTTCTTGTTTAAAACTCTTATTCAAAACAATCTATTTATTTTCTTGGGATTATGGAGTTTATAGCAAGGTCATTATCTACTGCCTTTTCTGAAGTTACAAGTTGCAAGTTGAAATTTAGTTATATAGTTTTTTTCTAAATCTTATGTCTTAAAATGACGTTTATGTTATCCTCGTATTGTAATAACTTGTGACAAATGTATTCCAGAAATGATTTCAAAGGAAAATCTACGCCGCAAGTCTAGCACGACGCTGCCGCCTGTTAGAAATGGAGACGCTCCCACCGAATCCTACCAACATTCGGAAGGTAAGAATACCCTTAATTATGAGTGGAAATACCGTCTCTGAGTTAAACTTTGCTGGTGGATGGGGCGGAACAGGGAAGGCGGAGCGTGGACACGATGATCGGGCGAACAAGTGAGCGGTCAGGACCATACGGAGCGGAACTTGACGGAGGAGGGCGTGGCGGAAATAGTGGAGATCTAAATAATATTACTTACATTTTATGGTGTAGAAAATGGTGATTGTTTAAAATAAATTACATATCTAAAGATTACATATTTAAATTATTAGATTACATATCTAAAGGTGATTGTGATAAATACCCGAGCAACACCAGACTACTTCAACGACAGAATGTATCAACTCATATTAATGCAGGATTGAGGAGGTATCAACCGGAAAGTATATTACTGTAAATTGTAATAACAAAACACAGGCATACACGTATTTCGATACTACTTTATCCCATCTTTAATGGCTCTACAATGATGTAAAAGAACGACCATTCTGTGTTTATTCATATGATAATTACGTTTGTTCGTTCATTTAAATCTTTGTAGAGCCACAGAAGGTGGGATAAAGTACACGTGTATGACTGTGTTTTCTTATTAAAATTTATATTGTAATATACCTTGTGGTTTATGCCTCCTCAATTCTGTCTTAATATCATCGTTTATCACAATACATCTGCTGCCAACACGGAAATTTATATATCAACTCTACATTGCTGTATGACACATCAGAAATAGTGTTAGCTGATACCCGCTGCCACACGGACATGGTTTTCAATGTTTTAATGTCTAATTTCATTGTGATATATTCATATTTATGAAAGAATGTGACGTACTCATTATTATGAATATATATTGTTTTGCATTTGCGATATGAGATTTTTACTGCGAAGCTACATGATTTCATTAATAAAATGAAATATGAACTAATACCGTAATATGTCAAAGCAAAAGTACGAATGAAAATCATATTATTTACCAGAATAAATATACAAATACAACCAATGAAGCAATAAATATATTCTGGTAAATTCTTATTAATCATTGTCACTAATACATAGTTACCGTACTTCCCTATCACCCATTTGCAAATGGAAAAGCGAAAAAAAGATGATGAAAGTTATTTTATCTTCTAACGAATGCCAGACGAATATGAGAACAGGTTTCAATTATTTGCAGTATTAGAGATGAATTTACACGTTAAACGGTAGAGGGTTACGATTGAAATGATGGAAATGATTCGTAAATACACCGTTTGCTCTCTGATAAATGCCAGTTAAAACTGAAATTATGAGATGAGCACACGTAGATAAGTCGCTGTAAGTCAGCCTCCATGAATCGCGCAGAAATGATGTTATGAAAGTAGAATTTGTATCTCACAGAAACAGCGACGACTGCAGTGCCCCATCATTTTTCTGTAAGAATATTTTATGTTTTTCAAACATTCAGTTACTTGATACTTTTTTTCAAAGCACAGCTAATTTTTATGTGATTTAAGGAATATTCTAATATATTAATACAATTTCCCGTTCTCGCCATATCAATTTATTCAGTATACTACCCTCAATCTGTCTACCCTCTTTTTCTTACCTCCATTAAGCGTGAAGTCTGTTTAATATCAACGTTTTTGGATTGGTAATTATTTTCAGCACGGTTACAGTCAAACGTATTCTTGCACGCAACAAAAGCGTGAAGTCGAAAATTGAAACTGCTTTGCAGACCCTCAAAACCTCATTCGACCAGAATTATTCTGCAAATACAAATGCTTCAATCGTGAGAGAACAAGCACATCGTAAATTGGCATGAACATTATATCTTCTTGCTAAAGGAAAAATAATATTAAAGTTCACTACAAAAACCTGCCGACCCTTCGCATTCTGCCGTGGACACCGGAATGCATCAGAAATGCAGCACGCCGTCATCACGCGACTAAAACTCCACAAAGACGCGAAACTATGAGGAAAACTGATGCTAGGTATATTGACTTCGATCCAACTTCAAAAATAATTTCTATTTTCTAGCTTTTTGTTTCTTGCACCTCGTAGGGGTTCATTACAATGAGATTAATTATATTATCAACTACCGATCCGATTTATTTGAAATTTTGCTTGTATAGTGAGCTAGTTCTAAACAAACAGGCAACATCATTTCATTGCTTTACGATGTGATGTTCAGAAGATGCGATTTGATAAGTGTTTACAAGAATGAAAAGTACAGTTTGTGAAAATTTGAAAAAAAAAAATATGTGCATTGTTTATAATGTGTGCTAATCTGCAGAAAAACGTATACTGTAGCTTACTACTCTATCAACAAGTCACTTTCAAAACTTGCGACCGGCAAAGGTGGCTCGGGGTGTTAACTGATGTCACTGCAGTGCTTCTGACCGGGAGGACCAAGGGTTCGAGTCGCGACGGTGCGGTAGGGTTTTCTACACTAGCTGGACAGCTAGGTATAATTCAGACGCTGTCTGGAGGAGAATTCTAGCAGCCAGCTGCTCCGATCCTTAGTTTTTCGTGGTTTCTCCGATCCACACCAGGCGAATGCTGGAGCAGTACCCTACCAAATGGATTACGTGCAATCTTTCCTTCCTCTTCCTTGTCCTTTCCTCGCCCCTTTCTTACACACACGCACTACACTACCGCATTTGTTGGGAGACCAGTCGAAGGCTTAGAGTTTGTTGCGGCTAGGGCAGTACCCTGCTAGTGGTAAACACCTGGTTGGGGAAAACCCGAAAGCCAGCGGAGGAAGGTCAACGCTACCTCCCGTGATAAAATAACTACACTTACGGGACTAATGACCATAGCATTTGACGTGCCGGAATCAAGAATTAATAAATCAATCAAAAATGAAATGTGATCTTCATAGATAGATACCGACTTAGGTGGCTCAGGGCATCAATGTCAGTGCAATGCCTCTGACCGGAAGGTCCTCGGGTTCGATCCCTACGGCTGGTAGATTTTCGAGACTAGCTAGTTAGCTAGGTCTAATTCAGCTGCTGTCTTGAGGAGACTTCTTGCGGCCGGCTGCTCTGGTCAGCAGTTTTTTGTGATTTCTCTGATGAACACGAGGAAAATGCCGGAGCAATACCCAACGGGCACGTATCTTGCCTTTTCTCGCGCGTTCTTTCCTATCTCTTTCTTGTCCTATCCCCTCCATTTCTTACATACACCTATAATTACATGCACTACACACACGCCGGTACAGTCGGGAATTTAGAGCTTGTTCCGGCCGTGACGGTGCCCCGCTGGTGAGAGATACCTGGGGGGAATCCAGCGATCTGACGTGAAGGTCGGCGCTGGATCTCGCCATCCAACTGGGGGGGAAGATTACCGCTACCTCCCGCGATAAATCATGTACCACACTTGCGGGACAAATGACCTTAACAGTTGACGCGCCCGGAAACATTGATCAATCAAATCAAAAACAGATCTTTTAAATGAGAAAACAAACAATTATTCCATAATAGTAGTTTTCGTGTAATATAAGTATCTTTATCTCAAAAACGGTTCCAATTTTTTCTGATTTTTTTTTCTGGAATACAGAAAAGTACGCTTATAAAAATATCGCAAGTTCCATTCCAGTAAACTCCCTAAATTTTCGAAAAACTAAACAACTACAATATTGATGAGAAAGTTTTTAATGAAATATGTTCTAAAATAGTTTGCTAAATATTAAGTAAATAAATATTTATTTAGACAAAAAAACAGTTTGTGACATACAGGGGAGAAGATCATCTGCGCACGTTTGAGTTCCAGAATCCCTTCCCAACAATTGAACTATAAATATTTGAACTAATAGTTTAAATAATAATAATAATAATAATAATAATAATAATAATAAATTTAAAAAGCGTGAGATTAGCAACCTTTGAAAAACTAGACATTTTCGTTCCGGAGTTATAGAACACTTACTTGGAACAGTAAACAAATCGCAGAGTTGTTTTTTTCTGCATTGCTAACAAAATAATAACTCATCTTCAGCTCTACTCCTACCAGTACAAGCAAAAGGACAACTCAACAAAACGTGCGCAGAGTGAAGCTACATTTATGTCCAGAAGCAAAACAAAGGGCCATCTCATGATTTGTTCAATAGATCAGGGAAACTGGACAAAAACCTGATCGAGATTGGGGTCATTGACCAGGAAGCTGAAGTACATTACTTGTTATAAGCCTATTAAGTCTTTTTTTGAAAACTATATAATACAAATGTAAACTGATTTATTATATATAACTGTTTTGTTGAAATGAACATTATTTTTCTTTTTGATGATCAGTATAGTCTCTAATTGAATAGAAACATTTATTCAGCAGAAAAAATCTACCTTTCACTTAAATTTTTGTACCGACTTTAATTGTTTAATGTCACTGGCAATGCGTTCTAAAGTAACGTACATGTAACATGTGGATTTTTTGTAATGAGCTATTGATATCGACACTTGATTGACGTGATTTCTACGATGTGTGTTGTAATTAAAAATACCAGTATTGCATGAAAAAAATGTTCTCACCGTTAAGCAAGGCAGTCTTGAAAAATATTGTAGATTCGTAAATAAATTGGCAATGTAATGGTAATATTCCAAAGTCAATGAAACGAGGCATGCAGGGATCACGTGGGTGACATTTTTTCATTATTCGGATATTTGTTTGCAATCTAAATGTCTGGGTACTAATGAATGAGCTTTCTCAGAACATTATGCCATATCTCAGGCGGAAATGTACATTTGCAAAATGCACAGAACGAGCTACATGAAGGCTGACAGACTTTTAAAGACTTCTGAATGCGTAACATAATAAACTTGATAATGCCATGTCAATGTTTTTAAAAAATAGGTGTATTTTTCCTTTAATTTTCACATTAAGTAAAGGTAATTTATATTTTTTCTCGAAAAGAAATGCAAGTTGTTTGAATAAATTCTTTCATATAGAAAAAATTATATTAATGCAAAATGGCGCAGGTTCCCTTTCCGTGGAACTCTCTCTGAATTTTCGAAAATTGCAAAAGTTACACATAAGGCGAGAAATGTTGTGCTGTGGTAGCACTACTAGATTCTTTTTTACTTTTCTTAGCATCCCAAATAAGAGCTTCGTGATCCGTCCTCGTTTCTAACGTCACGGTGTTAGCGTTAGGTCATGCAATCCACACCGATTCGTGAAAAATAACAGTAACGTTATGAGTTCGTTGCTAGAAATCTCATGAAGAGGATAACGTTTCCACGAGTCCTTTCATTCTAGTTTCATTAATAGTGTCACTCATCATTGCATTCGTCATCTTCGGGTTATTGTAAAACCGTATAATGTGCCGTAAGTAAAACTGATATACCGATATGACCGCAATTAGTTGGATCACCGAATGAAAAATCTAGTAGATGAATCCATGTAGTCTGCCATGCTATAAACACACACACACACACACACACACACACACACACACACACACACACACACACACACATATATATATATATATATATATATATATATATATATATATATATATATATATATATATATACTTACATAATGGTGACATTTTCTAGCAAATAATTGTTAATTAAAACAATACAAAGCTTTGAGTTTTATTTATTGTTTTTTATAGTATTGCATAAATATAATGTTTGTTGTAAATTGGATTTTAATATGCAACATTTTTACATAAAGCGACATCAATGTACCTTGAGCATAAGTATTACATTGGTCACTCACCACTGGACTAATTTATGCTTCTTTCCAGTAGTTCTTCATTTAATGAACTTACTTATCTGAGATGTTAATTTTATTGAGCGTGAATGTTACCTAGTGTGCCTTTTTTTAATAAATGAGTTCATTAGAACGGTAGTAAATATAATTTTTAAACAGTATTGGGCGATAATGTACTAGTATTGTTCAATAATCCATTGTTTGCTACCAAATTCATTCATATTTTATAAGAGTTTATAATACGTATTCTTGTCAATTGAATGAAAATATTTGAAATGTATGCACTTCGTTAAACATTTAACGGTGTTTTCATTTTCAAGCCAACGTTCCTTTACGTTCTTGATAAATATCATGCGTATCCTAACACAAAATGTTATAATAAAGTGCTAAAATATCTTCATACAAAGATTCCAACAAATGTAAACAAACGGAAATCATTTTCTTAACACTTCTAGTTGTTTAATTGAAGTTTGTTAGAAAACTTTTATAAAAAATGGTTGGATTTTTTTGCATTTTATGAAATAATTTTTACTACTCAAATATTTCATTAATGATCTACAACTAAGTAAACTTTTAATGACGTTATATTTTTAAGTCTAGTTTTCATTTCAAAGATCATAATGTGTGCATAATACAGATTTTACTACTGTCTAGAAACCCGCAAATAACATTGAAAAATGATCCTATAATTAAATAATCTTGTAAATGTGTGTCTGCATGCATGTATATGCATGCCCCTAGTACCTATAGTTGTAATATATAAAATAATGAAATCTCATCTATCTCGAACATCGTGAATGCAATGAAAGGTTTTCCAAACCATGTGATGACGAAGAAAAACAAAAATGAAAAAAGGGCTCCACCAGTGCAAGAGGCATTCAAAGGTGTGATTGGTGTCTGCACTCTTGATTTTTATAGTGTTTTAACAACGTAGAATCAAGTGTTAAGAAAGCATGAAGATACTGAAATTCTGAATTCGCGGCGATTGGATATTTTACTTTGTCACCGATATAATGAAATGAACCGTAGATGAAAAACTGTGTTATGTTTTCGGGTTATCGGATATAGTGACCCTCGGAAATAGTAAACCAAAACCGTTAGTCCCAAGAAGTTCACTCTAATCGGAGTCGTCTGTATATATAATATATAGTATTGGTTTCCAGCAGCAAAAACACTGCTGAATGAGCAAACGCTCGAAATAGATTTCCAAAAAGTGTCACGCGCACTGCTCAAGAACAACAAATAAAATACTCTTGTTTAACACTGCTAGAAATTATAGCTATTAACATACCTAGAAATGTTATGAGTGTTATTACTGCCGAGGCCAAAGTTAAAAATCGAGGTAGAACGTAGCGGAGTCGAGACACTAGCATTTCGTGGTATGTTCAGCATTTTATCGGGCACAATAAAACCTTAAGAATTATGCTAAAGTTTAGGACATTACTGCGGTAGTAAACACATTAATTCTGTTGCTGCGGCACTTTAGTACAATATTGTGGGGTATTGCTTGTGATATATCTATATAAACAATATTCGTATACCGTGGTTCGAGAAATATGGATGCAAATAATTCTCCTGAACCTAAAGACACGACGTTCGGTTAGGAAATTGGCGCGTTGATTTGTAGTAGCGACATCTTCACATCGTTACTATTACCGGAGTAGTTTCATTTGGTGGAATGTGTGGATAATGAGGTTAATTTACCTGATATACATTTTTATAATTGTACTATTAATAATATTTCAATTAATAATAATTATTCCCCAAACCAGTGTGAATTACTTCTGAATTGTTTGAATCTGATTTATTTTGTACATCGTATTGTTTTTTCTTTAACAAAGATTTGACTTGTCGATAGTTGATTACGTTGCTAAGGATGTTAAATTTCTGAACATACAGTTAGGTACAAGTGCACGTAACAAACATGCAGGGTTGCATGTTAATAACGGATAAAGAGGCATGTGACCGATAAAGTATTTTAACAAAAACAGTCTTCACGAATACTATAATATCATTGTAGTATATTTATACAAGGACAACTATTGTACAACTGTTCTTTGCATATGAAGAGTATAAAAAAAGTTGCTTTACCGTAACGCAACACATAAATAAATATTTAAAGGCGAGCGGCCTCAACCGTGGAGCCCTGCTGTCGTAAGCTGTGACGCTGCGTATGAGAATTCAGTCGGTTCAGCACAAATATTGCTCAACGAAACCACACAAAATGTTTATCCAAAAAGAAATAAGCACATTGCTAAAACAAGCAAATGAAATATTCTCGCAGAGTACTGCAATAAATTAAATATTTTAACAAAAACGGTCTTCACGAATTCTGCAATACCATAGTATATTTATATTGCACAGTTCTTCACTTTCGAACAAAATAAAAAACTTAGTGTGTGTGTATGTAAGTAAATAATCACAAATTTTGGGAAATAATGGTAATGGGTTTGCGTCCCGTCTCAATTGAAAGTGTTAATGTGGTACGTACACTGCTAAAAAGAAAATCTTTCGTAACGGAATCGAATAGGACCACATGTTTTCACCCACACACGTGTTGGGGTGTAAAATAGAACTGTCAGTTATCGCACAAAAGGTTGTGTAGTCAATAGACACGAATTGTGGGACACTACTGTACTATGTGAATGTATAGAGAGGAAACTACAAGTAGAACAGATCTGAACAGCACGCAAATTGGAAATGTCTTCAGTCTTGAATTTAGAAATGGGTAAACGGACGTGAAATCGGCCGAAAAAAGTATAACCCCTTCCAATTAGTTTAAAGTTGTTTTGCTTGCTTATTGTGATGTAGAAATCTAGAAGCATATTTAGTGCATATGTTTGACCTTGTTTTTATTTGTTCACAAAAATTAATAAAATTTCTGAGTATTTTGGACAAACTTCAGAAAAAAGGGAAATTTAACAAGAAAATCCATTTTAATATACAAAAAATGTTTCTCCTAATAGTAAATAGTTCAAATAAAAGGTTTTTAGATTGAACCTCATATCATTTGCGTTTTATACCAATGTTTTAGCTTCCGAATTCAGAAGTGCAGATCTTTTCAAATCTAAATTCCCCAAATACATAATTTTCGATTTTCGAGTCTGTTGACTCAAAACATTATGCAAACTCTAAATTTCCACACAAAAAAGAATTGGCGCGTGACATTGGAAATTTCAAAAGTTATGGGTGTTTAAAGACGATTTTTTTTAAATAATCCATTTCTTAAATAGTGTACAAAGTTTTCACAAAGCGTAAGAATCTACATTTCTAGATCAAATTTTATTGATTATTAGTTAATGTAACAATATTGCTAATCATAAATACTGTAAATGTTACTTTAATCTAAACTTGTTAATGTTTTAAATTAAATATTAATGTTATATCTCCTTTGCAGTTAACGTTCTGTAATTTCAGATTGCGATCAAACATATAATATTTTATAGGTTCTCCTTAGGGATCATATAAATATGCTACATATTCTAAAATTAATACAAAAGTAAATGAAACTCATAGATCTATATTGTCGATAATATAGATCGATGCTTTACCAAAAATTACCCTCGTTTTTAACGATAACAAGCATTCTTGAATGCGGTTTTGAGTGCATGACAGACAAAAAAGTTCACCTGGAAGGCTGGATGGCTTAAAGCAGGCATGTCAAGGTCGCGGAACAAGTTAAATAATTTTAAGGCCAATCAAGAGAGATCATGCTTTTTTCGGTCGATTTCACTGGAATTACCCAAATGTTATTGTAGTATGCTCGTTACATCCTTTAGCTTAACTAGTTTAAACACGAATTTTGAGAGGATGGAGAATGATATAGCAAGCGCACAAGTTTTGTTGATTCGAGCCCCGTGGTCATTGCGCATCTCTGAACAGCACGGTCCGTCGAGAAACGTAGTTCCCATTCGGAACGGCGCGCATCAATTTCCTACACTCCCATGACCTACAAAATTACTTCAAACTCTCATGTTTCATTGTGCTGGAGCACAATGTGTGCTCCAGCTATTAGTGGTTTGCGTATATTGCTCTTATATTTTACGACTTTTTAACTTCTTTGGTTCAAAATTGGCGACAAACAGATTCACTGATGCTTATTTTCTAAACTTCTGCTTATTCATACAGTTCATACATATATCTCAGAATTCACGTCGTTACTTGCTTAAGGGCAAGGGGTACCGACCGTAATCCAAAGAAAGGAAAAATTGATGTGAACATTTTACCAAAATAAATATTAAGAAGCCCTACGAATAGGTTTACAGTGTCGACAAGAGGATTATTGAAAGGGGTGACAGGGGTACTTTTCTTCCTCCTTACGCAGCCTATACGTAGAAATGTGAAGATGACTATTGGACGAAAGGTAGAATACGTACTAGAAATAGCAGTCGACATAATTGCGAACATTGCAGGGAACACGCTCAGGGAAACTGGCAGAGGATTCTAACATGTCGCTATGTGTGAGTTTACCCCACACCTGTTGGCGTGCGAATTCACATTAACAGTTGGCACGCCCCGTTGAAGTAGTGACGTAAGCAGATCTATTCTCTCCTTACGCCCCCGCTTTCGAATATCAAGAAAACTTGCGCTTATAGTCATTATATTTTGGTTTTGTTTTCGTTTGTTGTATCAATATTCCTCTCGACAAATAAAGCGTGTTTATAAATTTGGCCAGTCCGTACTTAGTATAAGAAAAAATTAATATTTGGCAGTTTCTTTTTTCCCATGAAATAAATATTATTCATTTGAAATATGTCGTGTGAAATTTGTAAAATCCGCAGGAGTGATAATAGCTAAGGACTGTAGTGTTAGATGAATTACTTCCAATTTCCAGTTTTTTATCAAATTCGTGATTTACAAATTGTGAAATAACACTGTAGCTTTGATAAAGCTTGTTGCTGTGTCTTCCATAGTCTTAATTAAAATTTTCCCTTGTGAGTTTAACAATGTGAGCTTAATTTTTATGGGTTGAATATTGTATTTCAGTTTAACAGATTCTAAAATTCAGTTGTACAGACACTATCCTCCTTAGAAAAGGAAGAAAAGGATAGAGACGAAGTGGTCGTCGGCGAGAAATCACTTGCGGCTGTTTCATGTGTTTTACGAAACCAGAAAATATCTTAATAATTTGTAAGGATTAAAGTTCAGGTTTCTCCCCAAACTATTGTATTAATTAATGATTTTTGCAACCTGAGCTAAAGAGACCTTGCATGAGTTAACAGTCATGGATTTCAATGAATTAAGACTAGATGCCCGATGTAACTGGTTATCCTTAAATAATATTACTTGTTATCATCTAAACGTGATACTAAAACTTTAAAAGTGACTTTATATATAATATATATTTTCATGTTCTAAAGTTGAAATAAGGAAATTCTTAGCTTCTAACTTATCACTCTTTTTCACTGTGTTAATTAATGTATTAAAAAGTTTTGGAGATAAAACATTACTAAATAAAGCTAGTTTATGGGGCACTACAATATTGATTTTACGTTGTACTGATTTCCATAATTGTTCAAATTCTGAGGATAGTATAAATACAGCGTTTTCAAATAGACTTGGTTCACTTATGAATAGTTGGCACTATGAATTGTGGTACGAATTGTGGTACGGTTTTTTGGTTGCTTTAGTTTCAAGTCTCATTTCCTGACAAAGCCATTGTCATGAAATTGGAGAATGAGCTAAAATCGTAAATTGAAAGTCATGCCTTCTATTAAGTTTATTAGGAGTTATCATCTTTAAAGTTGGCAAAATACGTATGCGTCGTTTGAAGAGTCGACTACTGATTTGTTCCAAGACCGAAGACATTAAATGTCATTGTTTGTTAACAGTAACAAGCCATTATTATTTAAATTTGAAACAATTTCAATGCATCAACATGCCCGCGTGACATTGAAATTAAATATTTGGCGACCATAGTTTATTTAGTCCATTAATGTAAACATGAATACCTGAAACAAAGTTTAAATTGTTTGTAAACCTAAAATGATTTAGGATATATCACTTCAGATGTTTTTACAAACTATAGCGTTATTTCTAACAATTGAGACCAGAGAAATTTCCGTTAAATAAGGAACGAGCGAACAGGGTAGTGCTAATTGGAAGAGCTACAATGTAAGAAGGGAAGTCGTAGGCTTCTGCGGTCGTTCGGGTTTTTATTTATTTATTTATTCAGTAAAAAAACCCAGTCAAAAACTGTATGAGACGTATGGGGGAGAAAATTATCTGCGCACGCTTTCTTGAGTTTCAGAATCCCTTCCAAACAATTTAACTATTAATAGTTGAAAGATGAAAAATAATAGTAATAATAATAATAAATTTAAAAGAGCGAGAGATTAACGTTTCAAAAACTAGATATTTTCGTTGCCGAATTATAGAAAACTTATTTTTAATGGTAAAGGAACGAACAGATTTGATTTTTCTGTATTGTTAACAAAATAGAAACTCACCCTAAGCTCTACTGCCACTACAAGCAAAAGGAAAGTTCAACAAAACATGCGCATAGTGAAGCTACATTTATGTCCAGAAGCAAATCAAGGGGCCACCTCAGCATTTGTTCAATGGATCAGGGAAACTAGACAAAAACCCGATCGAGATGGGGGTCATTGACCCGGAAGCTGAAGTACATTACTTGTTACAGGCATATTGAGTCTTTTTTTAAAATTATACAAAGCAAATATAATATAATTCATTATACTATATCTTGGTTTTGTTAAAGTAAACATTCTTTTTCTTTTTGACGATCAGTATAGTCTCTAATTGTATAGAAACAGTTTTGCTGCAGAAAAGATTTTATTTTTAACTTAAATTTGTGTACCAATTTTAATTGTTTAATTTCATCTGACAATGCGTTGCAAAGTAACGTACTTGTATTGTATGTGGATTGCTTGTAGTGAGCTGTTGATTCTGACACTTGATGAACATGATTTCTACGTCGAATGTTGTAACTATAAATATCAGTATTACATGAAAATAAGTTCCCACCGTTAAGTAAGTCAGTTTTGACAAATTTTACAGACTCGTAAATAAATAGGCAAGGCAATGGTAAGATTCCAAGCTTAATGAAAAGAGGCTTGCACGGATCACGGTCAGTGGCGGATCCAGGTGGGGGGGGGGCATGGGGGCCATGGCTCTCCCAAAAGGTCTAGAATATTCGTTTGTTACCTTCTTTTACTTGGCAAAATTGATTTAAATATTTACGTTAGAATTGTGTAATTATTAAAAAAATAATATTGTTTATTATCATAAATACACTACAAAATAATATACAATACATTAACAAATCTTAATATTAAAAAAATCTATGACGGTCCCTTCCAAAATGAACGGCTGGATCGGCCCCTGTCTGCAGACAGATTCTTGGGAGTGTCCTTGCAGTCCGAAAGTCAAAAGCTATCGGACAACCAAGAGCACTCGCAATGTAAAGTGTGCTAGACCTGCGAAATGTTCGAATTATACTCGCATTTTAAAAGGTACAGAAGTATTACTTCAAAATGTTACTTAGTCGTTACTTATATTTGTGTTTGCTGAGATGGAAAACCACTTCGGGTGGTAATCGATTGATCTGGGACAGTACTTTTCATCTGAACAAGTAATGTGTGTCTTTATACTTTAATGAACGATGTATGGATAATCAGAGAAAAGAAGTGGTAAGAAGTTTAAGCACGTTGCAGATCAGTCTTTGCGCGGTGTAGGAAATTCCAGATGAAAGTTGGTCTGAGTGGTTTGGCGAGAAAGGAAATTTCTGACGTTCATGTTCTCGAGATAAATGTGTTGTCGAACGTCACCAATTCCTTCAGCGGCTGTAGAAGCATTCGTTAACGACAGGAATTAAGAACTTAAGACATTTACAAGTGATAGTAAGCGATAGTAGACATTTTTATTCAAATGTTCCGTACTAATAATTTCTATACCGTTATAGTAGTGAAAAAAATTAGAATGAACATTTCTTTCTCGAAGAACATTTAAACGTAGTTCAAAGAACGGTTTTCTGAGAATGGCAAAGGCGGTGACACCAAATGAATTCCCAGCGCGATCATAATTATCGTGAGTTCAACAGCCTGATGTTTCGCCCTGTATGTCGTGTGCGGTCCAGTGCGTTAGCTTAATGTACTGTTTACTCCTTCATTGAAAAGTTACGTAATTTGGTGTTCACGTCTGTAGAACCCTTAAAAAAGTACTGAAGACTCTGAAAATAGTGAAGTCACATGTAGTGAATTTTCGGCTATAATGAACTGAATTCACTGGTCTCGATCCGCTCACATAACAAGCAATCGCTATCAGGTCCAGTTATAGTGATCTCTCAACATCGGTTGTAGTGAGCATAGTAAATAAAACTTCCTTGAAGATACTTTCGCCACAGTATCGCGAATTCACATATAACTAAGGTTTAGCGATTAATGTGTCTCGTGAGTTGTACTTGTAACATTGATGGTGAATGATTGGAATTGAAGAAACCATAGCACTGAAGGAATTGTTTCAACTCGACAATAACAGTTCTGTCCAACCTGAACACTTCCGTCAAGAGCCTTGAGAGCCACAAGTTAAGAACTAATGAAATCCGATCTATCTATAACATCGTGAGTGCAATGAAAGGGTTTTTCAAAACAAGAAAACGAATGTGATGACGAAGGAAAACAAAAAATGAAGAAAATGCTCCAACAGTGCAAGAGTCATTCAAGAGTGCTGACGAGTGTCTGCATTGTTGATATTTAGTGTCTGAACGACATAGAATCAAATGTTAAGAAAGCATGAAGATATTGAAATTTTGGATATTGGATTGGATCTTTCACTCTGTCTCTGAAGTAATATAATCAATCATGGGTGAAAAACTGCATTATATTTTGGGATTATGGTATATAGTGCACCTCTGAAATAGTGTACCAAAACTGTTAGAACCCAGAGGTTCACTATAGACGGAGTCGACTATTTGGCGATTGTGAATGCTAGGAAACGTCTCATCCAAAGGAAGGCGAACGAAGATCGTGAACTTTACAAGTTGGAAGCGCCTTCCGCCGCCGGCCATCGCGCGGGCGCAGGCGCCAGCGGCGTCGTTGGCAGCGGCGCGGGAGCGTCCACCGGCGACACCGGCGGCGCGCTACTTCCGCTCGCCCTGGCGTGTCGATATGATTGTCATCCGGTTGCGTGTATGCGTGGTCAGCGAGGCGATGGATCGCATGTGCAGGCCAGATAGTAGGTCCAGCGCGGGCGGCCGGGCTGGTGGGCTGGCGGGCGAGCGCGGGTGGCGGGTGGAGTTGGGGTGCTGAGGGGGGGGCGCTGGGGGCGTGGAGGGGGTGCGGGGGATGGGGCGGCGGGAGGCGAGGTCGCGCGCGGAGCCCGCCGGCCGACGTCCTGCCGCGGTCGGTGCTCCGGACGCGCCGCCGCCGGCTGCCCCCCTCTTCCACCCCCGCATCTCCGCCCGCCCACCCGGCCGTCGCGCGGCGCGGTGCGGTGTGGCGGCGAGGACGAGTGTGGCTGCGGGAGCGGGGAGGAGGCCTCGGCCGGACGAGCGGACGTTCCGCGCACCTAGCGGCCACCGTTGCACCACAGCGGGCGAGCGGGCGTCGACGGCACGCGGAGCGCGTTTCGCCCGACTTTAGTGCACCTGCGCCTCGTCCAGTACAATGCCTTACTCAATACTGCCTTCCTAAGCGTAAATGGCGTATATCGAGTTTTTTAAAACTTTTTACTTTGGCGCCACCGCATACGCAGTAAAAAGAGTTATGTAATACTGCGCGAAAAAAACGTCGAATTTTCGGCAGATATAGCCCTATTTCTGGACTCTGGTTACGAACGAGTGGATAAATGCAGTTTATAAATTTAGAAAATATCCTCTAACACGTGGTGTAGCCAGAATCCATGTTTTGTGGGTCCTTGATACCGAAAAATGGAATGACGGCAAAACACTTGTCTGTCCGTCTGTGAACAACTCTAGCGACTAAACCGTACAGCAGATTTTCCCCAAAATTGATATTCCCAAATCGATCTGGCTGATGTCACGACCCATTGAATTTAAAACAATTTTAAGTGTAAATTGGGGGAACATTGCATTAGTATGATGTTTAGGAATATAACTTTTAGGTTCTTGTTTTGGAATTCTTTTATCTAAATAATCAGATGGCATGGTTTATGTTACAAGAATTTTACAGTTTTCAATGACATTATTTTAATCTTGAAAAATGTTATAGATCAGGAAATTGATGTATTTCAGCGATTGTATTCCCAATAATGGTGTACTAATTGCAGGAGATTTTATAGCAAGAGACTGGTATCATTCGGTTCTAATAAAATGTGCTTATCAAATAACTTTGACTACACCTCAACTTATCGTCTCAAAAAAAAAACAACCATTGATGACATCATAAAATAAGTCGAGTATTTCCTTAAAAGAAAAACCGTTCTTCATTCTATGACGAATTACACAGCTCCACCGTGTGCATCTAATTAAATATAAATTAAATTATAAAATATAAACATTTCTGGCAATTAATTTTTTTTTCTTACAACTGTAACATTAAAGTTATTGTTTTTGAAGTTCTCAGAGTTCAAATAGATTATCGAATAAATTAGTGGTGCTTCATCAACATACACTTGTCCACATTATTTGTAACTGTTGCAATTTTCGAAAATTTAAAGAGTTCAATGAAAATAGAACCTGCACCATACATGTACGTACTTTCTTCTATTTGAGAAATAAAATTGAGAAAAAATTGTGAGCTGCTATTAAAAAATATTTTTAAAAGCTTTCACTTCAAGCAAAAGTTATTTAAAAAAGTAATCGCATTTCCAAAAAATTGTAAATTTTTTAAGTTATTTTTTAAGTTCTATTTTTTAAAATTTTTGATTAAGGAAAAAATATATCATCAATGGTGTACTTTTGCAGTTTAAAACTTTTGGAATTTTCGAACACGGAATTCATCCAAAATGGGTTCTGCGAATTTTGAACTTTTGAAATTTTCGAAAATTTATAGTTCAACGAAAATGATGCATGCGCCATTTTAAAGCGTCCTTTACTGTGTCTGAGGAAAAGTATATCAAAAAATTTGGAGTCTTTTTTTGAGAAAATGTTGAGGCTTCATGTATACTGTCCTCGAAAATGAAAATATCCGTTTCAAACTCGCAGAGCCCTGGCCAAATAGGCCAAATCGATCGGGTAATATCAATTTCGCAGAAAAATCGTACCAATTGTTTAGACGCTAGCGTATACAATGGACGGACAGATAAACGTTTTGACATTAATCAAATTTTCGGTATTAAGGAACCACAAAACACGGTTTCTGTCTACACAACGTGTTAGACTATTTTACTACAGACAGGAACAAGATTTATCCACTTTTTGACATATGGGCCCCATACGAGTTTTTCTGTCGAAAAATTGCAGATTTTTGTCTCAGTATTACACTACTTTCTGCTTACGAGGAAAGAAGAGAAAGTCAATATTGATACAATGTTTGCGACAAATATAGCCGTTTTAGGAGTTTGTTTTGTCCGTATTGGAAAGTTACTGTTCGCTAACTTAGTTTGGTTCTACAATAAAACATTTTAATTAGTAGAAATGTATATTAATTTTTATTTCCATTAGTTATATTTAGTGATTCAGGTGTTATTCTAAATTTTAGGGCCGGAAAATAAACTACGCTCTGCATATCAAATGAGGAGGAAATGCTCTGTTGCAAAGAGAACTGTGAATTTAGGTCTCAGTTTTTGCATCAATGGGACATGGATAGTCTGCATTGAAACAAGGCAGGATCTTGCCTCATACAATAGCGGATTTATATCCCAGAATGTGGAACTCGTACTTACAAATTAATGCTCGTTTTTATTTTGATAATTTCCTCACTGCAAAGCTGCGATGATGAAAACTGCGTTACGAAGTGCGAAACGCGGATAGCATAAATCCAATTGTAGATGTTGGTCAATGACATGAAGTATATTTAGAATGCAATGATACAGTTCACTTTCATGCCATTTCTTCGAGCGTTCTTTATCTGATAAAAAATGGGCAGATTATCACTTCATTTATCTCGGTGAGACCATTTAGAAATCAACAGAAAATTCACATGTAGCCTTATCCTAGTTGTACCATCGTGAATAAAACGTTTTCGAATTCTTCCTGCTACAATTTTTAAACAATACGATTTTTATCAGTGCCACAATAATTTGACCACTAAATGGCAGTTCTCACGTGAACCGTAAAATCGAGGAACCATGATGATTTATTAAAGCATTGTCAATATTAGTCGTTTACAAGAAGTTGATCCCAGGACTCATACGTCAAATCATGATTTGGGCGTATTGCTGAAAGTAGCATTCCGATAGGAGAATTTTCAGAGATACTGCTAGAAACACTTCAATGAAATATTGCATTATTTATCTTTAATGTAATGTCCAGATGTTGGTAAAGAATCTCATAAATAAATATCGTTGATATTCAAAATAAGATGTTATTTGTATGTTGAAAAAATATTTCCGTTGTGCACTAAGTGATGCATGATGATACTATGTGCTGTTAATTTTGTTGTAACTCCACTAGATGGTGCTATAGAACAAAACTAAATATTCATGTCAAATGCAAACCGCAATGTTTTTTTAAATCTATATCGTTTAATAACTCTTAAATGAAGCGTTATAGGGTATTAAAAACTAAAATTTTGATGTGCAAGGCCTTAAAGAAACGTTTCTCACACCATCGTCTACATGAGAGATCTTCTTGAACATTCTATTCCATTTTTACTGGTTCGACGCTTCTCGATATTACACCATCTATTCAGTGATATGCGGAATCTGCAACTAAATATGAATGAGAAAGGATAGAGACAGACAGAGACACAAAGACAGTCAGACAGACTGAAACAGGGTCAGAGAGAGACGGAAAGTGAGAGACGAAGAGAGAGACAGAGAGAGAGAGACGGAGAGAGAAAGGGAAAAGGAAGGAGAAAGAGGAAGATGAAGGGCTGAACAACGTCTGCGGGGTTCCGCTAGTATCAAATAATTTCTTTTTATGTATATGACTTTTATGTTCACAAAAATATCCAGAAATCCTAATTTTTTATTCTTAATCTGTGCATTAAAAATAACTACAATGTAAGTATATATCTGAAACTAATTTTCGTCGATTATGTCGTTTTACAGGATTCCTATTTTGATATGAGAAAATATTTTAGAATTTTCTCTGCTGATGGTATTATTTTAGATGTAGCACATCTTGCATTCACTACAAAATAAAAAGTTACAACGAGCAAGCACCACCTGTCGTATGGATTTTTTCATTTTGGTAATTGTAACAGTTCCTTGAGCTATTGTGGTATCCTTCACTGCATGGAGTGTAATGTATAAAAGACTTGCGAATTTTTCCCTTACGTTCCGAGATTAATCTTTACAGTTGGAATCTTATAATTGTCAAATATTCACTAAAATTTCATACTTTTGTCAGGTTTACCATTTCAGAGAAATAAGAGATAGTTTATGAAAACAGATAAGTGCCAGTAACGATATCTTTAAGTTCTGTAATATCACCTAAATCTTCAGAAACAATATAACGAAATACCGGCAAAAGTAGGTCAGGGCATCAACTGATGTCACAGCAATGCCTCCGACTGGGAGGTCCTAGGGTTCGAGTCCCGACGGTAGCAGGATTTTTGACACTGGCGTGCCAGCTAGGTCAAGTTCAGCCGCTGTCTGGAGGAAAATTCTAGTCTGGCTGCTCTGAGCAATAGTTTTCGTGGTTTCTCCGATCAACACCAGGTGAATGTTGGAGCAGAACCCTAACAAACGGTCCACGGACCGCGGCCGACCTTTCCTTCCTCTTCCTTGCCCTTTCCTCTTCCGATACATACCTACACGTACATTCACATGCCCTACACTACCACACTTGACAGAAGATCAGTCGGGAGCTCGGAGCTTAGCCCGACTGTACGGTGTACCACTGGTGGGAGATATCTAGTAGAGGGAAATCCCCGCAAGCCGACGTAGGTGGGGAACGTATCTCGCCAGCCAGCGGGGGAAGATTATCACCATCTCGCGCGGTAAAAAAACATGCACTAAACTTTCGGGACTAATTACCTTAGCAGTTGAAGCGCCCGCAATTACCAATCAGCCAGTCAATCATTGAAATGAAAAAAACAACGAAATTATTGTTTTCCACATGGAAAATACTTTTACATTACTCGGAAGCCTAAGGTATATTCTCCATTCTTTCTTGATTTCATGAAAGTGTTTCCAAATTCGGTGCTACATCAATGCGCCCGGACCCAGGCAGAATGTCGATTATTTGATTATTTTGCGTTTCAGACGGGTAAAATGCTATGGCGATAAGTGTGGTGTATGTTATATCCCCGGGTGACTGTTGCTCCTTCGCTGGAACGTGAAATCCGGCACTGATATACACATTAGTTGGGAAGTTTCCCCATGCAGAAATCTTCTTTATGGCACCGGTTCAGCCAGGACAAGCTCTGAGCTCTCTACTGGTATACCGACGCGTGTGGTAGCATAGAGGAAACACTGATTATAAATATAAGGGCTCAATATCTTTTCTTTATGGTGGTAGAGCAGTGCACATGTGTGTGTGGATGAGAAAAGAGATGGGATGGACGAAGAAGAAAATATCTCGGGCAGTTCGTGGCCCGTTTGCTAAGGTATTTCTCCAACATTCGCCTGGTATCGTATTGATTGGAGAAACCATGAGAAACTACCGATCAAAGCAGCCAACCAATACAATTCTTCTCAACACAGCGTTGGAAGTACGGTAGCTCGTTGAAAAAAAAGCCCATTTCTGTATTGGCATACAAACATGAACCAATAAAAATGTTTGATTATGCTTCTTGGTCTTTTTTAGGCAAAGGCTATGGAGGTGTTTCGTATAAAAACGAATGTAACACCTGTATTTAAATAATAATTTTTGTCATGTTAATTCTAATTTTTACTTCTTCGTATTCTAGTGATGGTACTAGTACAATAAAATTACGTAATGCTGCTGCCGATTTTGGGGGCTTTCTCTGCCGAAAAAATTGTTTTAGCTAATTTACGAATATGTAGTAAATTACTTTCTTTTATACTAATGTAGTTACATTTCTCGTGTTTTGGATCCATGATACCAACGAAGTGTGTTTTTTTCAACCCTATGTGCATATCACTACGCAGGATTTTCACAAAAATCGATATTCCCCAATCGAGTGAGAGTTATTTAGTGGATGTTCCCGGGCGCGTCAAATACTGTGGTATTTGACTATCCTGTAAATTTAGTGCTCGTTATATTCCGGGAGGCTGTGGAATTCCTCCTCGGCTGGAATGTAAGATCCTTTAGCAACATTAACCGTCAGTATGCGTGATTTCATCTACAGGTATCTCCCCCAGCGGGACATCGCCGCAGCCGGGACAAGCTTTAAGCTCCCCACACGTATGGTAGAGTAGTGAGTAGTGCACGTGTCTAAATGTGTGTAAAGAGAGAGAAGTGGGCAAGAATGAGGAAAGAAACATCACGCCTAGTACTTGGCTCGTTTGCTAAGGAATTCCTGCTCCGGCATTCGCATGGTATTGTTCTGAAAAAACATGGAAAATTGCCGATCAGAGCAGCCGTTCGCCAGATGTCTCCTCCAGCTCATGCAGACGTCGAAAATACGCTCATTTTTTATTGGCGTAGAAACATGAAGCAAGAGTAAATGCAAATTAAAAATAGATTATCTACTTTTTTGCACGTTTTATTATGGATTAAGAACACAGAATATCGTTAATAATTGTTAAGATTTTCCGTTCTTACGAAGCGCCTTCTATGAGAAGGTATCGTGTTGTATTTCGAAAGAAAATATTTCCACGTCACATGATGTGATGGGTGCTTATTTTTATTTTCACACGTTTGTACTAAATATATTATCTGAAAGGAAAGTAAACAGAGAATGTACTTTCTCATTTGAGTATCTTCTTTTTTTATCATTCAGCCATTCTATATT
This sequence comes from Teleogryllus occipitalis, assembly GCA_011170035.1. Lineage (NCBI taxonomy): Eukaryota > Metazoa > Arthropoda > Insecta > Orthoptera > Gryllidae > Teleogryllus > Teleogryllus occipitalis. The sequence continues at coordinate 50,093 of BLKR01003916.1, forward strand.
TTCTTGATAATTCAAGAAATTTTACTTCGCAGGTCCTGGCCATCAGTCATCTAAAGGTTTTGGTACATGTCTGCTTGAATTATCAAGAAACTTTACGAAATGCTTTTATTAATAATATGTACTTTAAAAATATGTTTTAGGCAAAAAATTGAAAATATGCTAATAATACTTATGTACCAAGGGCAATATAATTATCCCAATTAATCGAGCGGCGACAAAACGTCCGCGAGCATTTGGTCGTCCGAGATCATTACGACCAGTTAGGGCCTGTGGTATACATACAATATTTTATTTCTATCCAATTTTAATTATTTTTATTTACTTAACATAAAAAACAATTAAAACTGTGTGTGATGTGCTATGGGGTGAAGTGTATTTCGTGCACGTTTTCTGAAATTCTGGGGTCCCTACCCTAACCCATAAACAAGTTGAATTCTGATTACAAATGAAATGAGAATTTTTGGCAAGAATTGATAAGAAGAATTCGCTCCAGGGTAATAAAAACTATATGCAAAGATAAATTAGTTATACATTTTGGCTATTATCACTCTTCGTGCCGTTCATGAAGGAATCGTTGCGTACGAACATGGGGATCTATAAATTGAATAACCATACAACCCACAGAACACTAAAAGGCAAGCGCAGTTAGTGAATTTACATGTGTGTCCGGGAGCAAAACAAAGAGACATCTCAGCATTCGCTAGAAGGTTCAAGGAAACTGGACGAAAAACCTGACCAAGATGGGAGTCATTGCCCCAGAAGTTGAGAGGGAAGTCATTGCCCCAGAGGTTGTTTAGAATGGAGTCCAAATGGACATTAATACATTCAAAACCATTATTAAAATTACGATTTACTTATTCATTGATTAACTAACAGTTAATTTTACTTATTTTACAGATTTACTTATTTAGAATTAATTAACTAAATGTTAACTTGACTTGGTTTGTCTTTCCAAATTTCCCTCCAGTAATTTCCACTACAAGAGAACATGTAGCATCATTCAACTGTTTTCAAATTTCCCTCGTAACGATTCTCTCGCTCCAGGTAAGTTAGTATGCATTGAATATCGAGTTTCGTATTGAAAGCAATAACAATCAATAACGTTTCAGTAAAAAAAGTAAATGTGTTTTATACCACAAACGCCTAAAATATCAAAACATTTTATTCTGTGCAAAGTGTTTTCTTTCTCAGATTCAATATTTTTACATAAACATAAGATAATTAAAAAAACATGTATTTGCATGAACATCCAATTTCTAGTTAGGATAAATGTTGCAATATTATAATACTGCATAAATTTTACGAGTAATACAATAAAGTATGTGCTGATTTAGCACCAGAATTTCATTTAAAATGATTTCCAGAAATTTAGATTTATTTTTCAATATTTTAACTAATACATTTTAATAATTGACGAAAGAACGTTAGGATTAAAGCATATGAGCTTCACAATTAAATGCCACTTCATTCCGAAATTTCCATTGGGTCTACGATTAAAAATTCATTAGTTCATTCATTTGTAAATTCAAATTTTGATACTAAAAATGTTTATTAACAATACTGAATACAGGTTTTATGAATACATGTACAATTATGAATACAGATAACAACGAGCGTTTTGGGCAAGATTTGGTATCAAAATGTTCGCTCCCGTGTCATAAAAACCATGTTCAACGTCAAATCAGTTATTGATTTTGGCTAATTGACTAACTGCCGGGAGAACATGCAGAACAATTATTTAAGAAACTACATTCCCCACAAAGCACAAGAACTCAGCCAAACGGTGTGTGAAGTGAATTATAAAATTGTATTTGTGCAAGGGACAATTTAAGAAAGGGACCTTCTCTGGACTTGCTTAAAGGATCAGGGAAACTAGACGAAAAATCTGAGATGGGGGACATTGATCCAGAGGCTAAGATACAATACTTAATACATTCATATTTAGTCTTAGAATTATACAGTCCAAATGATAAATAATACATTAAATATCATTGGTAAAATTCAGCTTATTTTCCTTTTTGATACTTAGTACATTCTCTAATTGTATAGAAACAGTTATGGAGCCCAAAAAATGGTACCTGGCACTTAAACTTCTTTAGCAATGTTAATCGTTTAATGCCATCTGCGAATGTGTTGTGAAATAATGGAGATGTACTATATGTGAATTTTCTTGTAGTGGGCCTTTGAAAATGACAACTGATGAATATGATTTATACGTAGAGTACTATAGACTTCTGCATTTGCTGTTCTCAAACTTGAGTACGTCATTTTCACAAACTAATGCGTAAATCAAAAGGCAATGCAATGGTAGAATTCTTAGCTTAAAGAAGAAAGGTAGCATTCCTAACTCCCTGTTTAAAAGCAAATCTTCGAATAGTATTTCGTGATAATAGAAGAAAAAATATACTGAAGTGTAAAACTATATTTTCAAATTTTAATTGAGTAAAATTATTAATTAAAATGAAAAAAATACTTTTATCGTTTTGAAGTTTGTACGAGCAAAAAAATAAAGGTTGTCTAACATGATTTTAATAGAAACAGGAGAACAATGAAAGTTACAAATTCAATATGTCATATATGGGTTTTCCCATGAAGCGTTTTCAAAATCTGATTGTTTTGCAAATTCTGTGTGGAGGTTGTCCCAACATGCAAACCATTTTATAGCCTATTTCTATTTGTGAGATGGGAGAGTAGTCTATGAAGTTGAGCGCTTGTAAAACGGAGGAAAAACCAAAAACTGAAGTTTGAAAATTACATAATATTTTTTTGTCTCTCTCTATGCTCTTTGGTTATTTTCATTGCTGATCAATGTTTGTTGATTATTGATATGACTATTTATTTTTGTGCCTATAATTTGTGTTAGCAACAATACGTTCACGAAATACTTCTCTCTAAACGCAGTTTCTTAAACAATCATGTATTTCCAATTGAATACTCCATTGTGCAGTGAAGCAACGATCACGCCTTACCCTCCCAAATTCTCGAACGTTTCTGAAACTCCGACGAGAAGGATCAGACAACAGAGTGAACCCACTGAAGCGTAATCTCGAAAAGAAACGCATTATTGATGCGAAAGCTGACCCCTGCTCGCAGAAATGCAGGAGGCGGGGTTCTAGCAAGGCGCGACGCGAGTGCGGCTGAATTGCCGCCGTCGGGACGGCGCCGTATGCTCCGCTTGCGTTCCAGAAATAGTCATGCGGAGTTCTGCTTCCGTGCCGAGCGCCTCGGACGTTGCGAACGGGGCGAAGATGAATAATTCCGTCCCTTTGAAGAACTCCCTGAAACTGCGGACTCGGAAAGGTAAGGTTCCTGCTCGCGGCGAGAACGAAGTTTTCTTGTGTGGTGCTCGACGTTGTCGTTGACGGGCGAGGTCATCTCTATCCACATCGTGCTCCATTAGGTTCCGTGATTCGATTGTCTTTTTCCACGACGTAAAATTGTATAAATTTCGTTTTCTCTGATTCGTTTGCATCTTCTTATGATTAATTATTGATGTATTAATTAAATAATATGAGTGAATACTGTACAACTAGTGACATGCAAGCAAGTCGAATATTTTGAAAGAAAAGTGTCGTAAACATTCCTCAAGTCTGTATGTCTTTAAATGTTGAAACGTCATTAAATGATTTTTTTTCATCGTTTAGTTTTTGTCTTAGAGCATACTCTACTTCAATTTGTTTTTAAATATTGTCTGTAATTTCGAATAGAAATTTTGTAGAAATAGTGAAAATGCAAAATGAGAATTCGAGTGTAAATGGTAAATATTTTCAATAGTATAGTAGATTTGAAATAGTTAAGCTAGCGAACGACGAACATTTGGCTAGAAAACGAGAAAATATCATCCATAAGAGAATTAACGACCTTAGACGTAGCATACCAAACAACTTTAACTTTTATTGAATTTCTTCCGTCATTTACATTGACGATCCATATAACCAATATATTGCACTGTACAAATGTGTTTCGTAAACCCAGTTTCTTGAAATTCAGTTTAATTTAGAAAATTCTTTAGAAAAATTCTTTAGAAAACAAACATAAACGTACAAAAATAACTCTAGTTTGGTCCTGGAACCTTAAGGCACGTTTCATGGGAAATCTCTTTAAATAATTCATACGATTTAATGTGACGAGGCAAATACTAATTTTTTGTCTATTTTTTAGCTGATATCTTACACGAATAAGTATAAATTCATAATTGATAGTCATTCTCTAGACGGAATGAGTCATTCCAACTGTGCAAATCCACACCGCAGTCTTTCGCTCAATTAGATTAACAAATATTTCTTGTAAATTTTTACTGAGAAACGCTTTGTTACTGCACAGCAGTTTCAGGACGATTTCTCTTGTTCTAAAATGTCCAGACGGTTGCGATTATAGTGAGCATACGTCAAACTATCATTTGAGAAAAAACATTTTTCGGATAAAACAATATAAAAAGCAAATTTGTGAATTGATGGAACTAAGGTGCGAATTTCGACAGTTCTACATTGCACAAGGCCCTACTATCAAGTGCGACATTGCCAGCCGGTCGCCAGGAAGACAGTGCGCTCGCTGTTGATACCGCGTCACCACAGAATGATGTGAGTTCGTCACACGCTGTGAGAACTTCACACACCGTGTCAGAACTCGGTAGCCAGGGCAGACGTACTGTTGTATTGAAGCTTTCGCATTTTAAAAAAAACTGTTACTCTAGTAGCAATGTTCCAAGACTTTGTTCTCCATTGAAAACGGAAAAATTCCCCTTGCACGTGGGCTTTTGTCATAATGTCTTTGACTTTTATCCCTATCGGCCATGGGCTCGGCGCCGGCAGTATCTGGAGATCCCAGGCGATCACCCGTCCAGGGACCCCTCGGTGCCTCGAGCTGCTTAATATCATTGGCAACATAGAATGTGGTTAAGTTGTTCGGCTACCGACACCAACTGATTAGTATAGGTACCTGAGAGTTCTCTCGTACGGTAACGATGTCTATAAACTGTCTCCACAATTGGAAAGTACGAGTCTTGTCGTGTGTGAAAGTATGCTGGATCTGACTAAATAAACAATCGAAAACCACTTTTGTTCAGAAGAGTCGTATCAAGCATAACCTTCTAATACCATTTGGGATTGGTTTCTAGAGAAATTGTATTTTACATAAGATAAATTTTTAAGATCCTTTATTTTCCTTTAGTTGCCATCACTGGGTAACATTGGTGAAGTCCAATAAATGTAAATAAAAAGCCACATGTTGATAGACTATCACTGGCATTATCAAGCCATAAAAAAGTGATGGCAAAAACGTCCGTCATTCTGGGTGTAATATTCTCATTAACGTGTGTGCAAAAAAGAGTTCGAGATTTAGAGAGGAAAGAAAACTAGCTTCACAGCAAATAAAATTCAATAATATGAAGGATGAAACCAGAAAACCTGAAAAAGTATTTAGTCACAACCAGCGAGTATTTAAATTACTGTGTGAAAAATGGAACTGCTGCACGATTATTTTCATGAATCGGAGCGTGACGCTGTTGTGTCCACATCTGCGGTGAAGGAAGTTCAGAAATTGCAGTGTGCCTTTCCGGGTATGCGAATGACGAATCGAGTCTACAGTGAAGCTTCGAATTACGGAAAAGCGCACAAAATTCCATCGAGATGTAGACGACTGCAACAAAATTGGAAAAATTAAAAAACGCACACATTCGACGAGGATGTGCTCTATGTTTCTGTAAATGACTCACTGAAATTTTCTGTAATGACTTTCTGTAATGACTGTAAGTTTCTGTAAATGACTTTCTGTAAATGACTCACTGTCCATTTCAGCAAATGACAAAACACCAAAACCTTAACCCTCAGAAATTCAACTGGTCTCCATATAATGGGAGGGCTCCTGCAAACGTCGATTCACAATTATTAAACTTCAGTTTAATTTTTTTATTTTAATTTAACGCTTTAGCTATCCAATGAAATATTAATCTGAATGTGTCAGAAAACACTACGCCGCGTATGATTCGCAAAGTGTTAAGTTTAAAAAATATTTTCGTGCAGAATATCTAGTACTAGTTCCTCTCTTAGGCACTGCATTAATAATAAATTATTTATTATAATAATTGACTTATATTAATGAATTCATCAGGTATTCCATATATCCCTGAAGGGCAGCAAATTACATTGGGCGACAATTCCAACCTTGTACTAGTTCCTGGAATAACGGATCTTGGAGTAATGTAAAATGGCATGTTCAGTTTCCTTATATATAGTTTTTAGGAACTGCCAAGTTTAAGGAGGTAACACTGGGTAAATCAGGAAAAAATTAAAGTACCTATTACATTATATTTGTTCACTTGCAAGGACTTATTGACGCTTTCCTGGTTGTTTTATGTTTTACCGCTAACCAATAGTAAACTGCTAATAGTTGCGTTCCATCATCCCATGTTTTAAACTATCAAAATGCTGTAACGGAATTGCTCTCTGTTCGCCATTGCCATCCCAAGTGGAAAGAAAAAAATAAGCTTCAGAAGTATACCACATATCATCTCACAAAAGTCCACCAACATTTCTCTCACATATTCTTTCTTAGTCACTTGATATCGTGATCCTTAATAAATGTTTTGTGACATCGTTAACATTCCTAAGTTTCTTTGTCTCTTCCTAACAAAATTGTATGGAATTCAAACTCTCTTATTGATTATCATACTTGAAGAACAACAAAAATTCCCTCTTTGCCTTGCTACCGATTGGAAACTTCACTTTTATGTCCTAAAACCCTCTGACATTTCTGTAAATGTTAACAAAGCTTTAATTAGCCGTAGCATTATGTGAGAGAGTGGAAAGCAAATATTGCGAGATTCAATTAGAATTTTGTTCAACACATTTTTGGCTTGCTTTCAGTTGCCTCACATGCTAATCACGACTAATGTTTATATTTTTAATAGCAAATTCATTTTTAAAAATGTTTCAACTGAGTCTACTCAGCTGCAGTGCTAAACGAATGGTTAGCCGTACTTTTATGTATATATTTAAATACTGGGGACATTTCTGCATTTACATATCTTTCTGTGCATTCACAAAATATTTACACCACAAAGAACTCATATGAACACAAATGAACGACACTCATTGAAACACACATATCGCCATTTCACGTTACTGCTCTAACGTCACCAGCGTATTAGGGCGTTGTTTATAAATGTTATCATTTGTGGAATAGTACGTCGATTCATTGTTGCTATGATATATCAGCTCTTTAGATATACATATTGAAGATTATTGTGGGGGAATAATAATATTTTTATCGACAAAAATTTTTAAATATTTAAAAAAACACCAAATTGACTTCAACAAAAGGAAGTTTAGGGTAGAAGAAACGACTAGCAAATAAAAAATGAAGCATTTGTAAAGCAATGCAACTAATTCTTATTCCACAGATCACATATACCGAAGAAATGTCGAAGCCATAAGATCTAGGACAAATGAGGGAAGAATTACGATCAGGCTGCTTTATTCTGTAATCCAGATGAAGAAGATCTATGTAAAATAAATGCTACACCAAACCATTCTAAAACCATAAGCTGTAGTTCATAGTCGTGGGATTAAATAAAAATAAACAGCTAATTGAAACCAATACAGATCGAATATTGGCGTTGCTGACGCGGACCAAAAAGATCATCAGATACGAAATGATGAATGACGGAACACAGTAAACATAAATTTCAATCTAGCGGACAGCATAGCAAAAGCTTTAAACTGACAAGTCCACATGCCACGACGGATGCAAGAAGACGTGCGGATACGTGAAGTATCCGTTTTGCATCCGTCGAGGACGAATAAGGAAGATCAAAGACATTTTTCACTGCAAACAATGGAGGCAAGTACGTAAAAGTGAACAACGACCTGTAGTAGTTTACAAGGAGTATTCAGCTTTGGAAAATGCGGCATTACGAAGTTCGACGTTTATATGAATGTCGTCTTCTTGTCATGTATGCATATTCGTAGGGCACAATGTCTACGAAGCCTCACGCTCAGCCCGAGATTTTTCGACACATTTTTCTCCAAGCCCGTAGCAATTGTACCGTTTGAATACGACTACATGAACTCACCACGAAAAACTACTTTGAGGCCAAGATTTGAATAATTCCGCATTTACCAACCCTCAATGACTCCGTGTGAGAGTCAAATATGCCATAGGCCCTAACTCTCAAAATAAATCAAATCAACCCACAAGACAGTAGCCATGTTGCTTATACGGAAATCTTTACCAAGTTTTGAAGGAACAATCTCGTTTCAATCAAGAATTTATCCGTACTCTATATTTAATTATTTTACTTATGTTGAGATATATGCTAGTCGAAACCATGTAGAAAAAAATATAACCATTCCAATGGATGTTATGAACCCATGTACATGAACTTGTGGAATTATTGTTATTTTAATTGCTACTATATGTTATACGTTCTGGAATCAGATGCAAAATGCTTAGGAAAAGAAAGAAGCGAAATATTTTTTCATGCAATAAATAAATAAATTAGGGTTAAAGATGTATCTTTACACTTCTTTATTTATTTAACTTGTAAAGTAACTTGCACTTAACGTTTATTGAACTTGCAAAGTGTACGATGAAAAATAGGGTTAGTCAACAAGAAATTCTTATAATTGCAACGTTCTAACGGTAACATAATATTGCAACGCCTATCCTTCTAAAACTTCAGACATCCCTTGAGATACTCCTAATCAAACGATAGGCAAGAGGTTCGAAAAGCAATATATAACTTTGATTTTTTGATAATTCAAATATTTAAATAAAAATGGCTTCCTAATATTCAATTCAATGTAATTTGCTCTATACTTACAATAATGAAATACCCATTACTTTGAAATCTATTAATGTTGATTAATTATTGATTTGAAAAATATAAGCTTGTTTTAAAAGAATAGAATAAGATGCAGTAGGCTTAATCATATACATATATATGTAAATCAAAACTTATTTTACGATCTTTCTCCCAGCCACTGTTAAGATATTTACGTATCGGTCAGTCATCTTATTCTTAATGATCAGATACTGCAAAAGCTGTGACGTTCCAAAAAAATTCAAAGCACCACCAGGGACGGTAAGGAGAAGACATGTAGTATTAATAAAAGTGAAGCAAAAGAATCTACTTAATAGAAATAAAAATGATCAGCAAGAACAAGACAAAATTATAACTGATATTACTTCGATACATGATATATCTGAATACTTGAGCAAATGAAAAATTTAAACAATTTTTTAGTTTTGTTGTCACGGAGGGCGTGTGACCAGCCTCAAACAGTGCGTTTTCTTCACGTGAGTTTTGGCATGGTAGTCGTTTCACAGTTCCATTCTTCTCATCGCAAATGCCATTGACTCATTACCATTACCACTTCTAATAGAGGGGTAGGAAGTAGAAAAGAGCTGACACTCGCCTGTGGAAAATCTGGCTGAGAAGAACCCATTGACTACCTCAGTAAGGAAATACCACGTGACTGAGGGTTGCACCGAGACTGAGATGTGGTTAATTGTAGTAAGAACCCACAATTTCCCAAGAGTAGCCGCGCTGGACAGAGAAGGATGAGGGTAGCTCAGCCCGATGATGAGAAGCGACCTTAAATATGCATTTTTTAAAAATATTTTAACTGTAAGAATTCATAACCTATGAAGGAGAAATGTAGTATCCATCTTCTCCAGCAGTATTTGCGTCGAAATTTATCTATGAATTAGATCATTTTCAGTTGAACTGAATACACATTTACACCAGTAACAAAACTGTAAGAATTGATTTTATTTTACTAAAGTTAATGCACAAGTAAAATAATACGGTTTAAAACAGACAGCAAGAATAAAATTTTCGATTGACATTCTTCTTATGGACAACACACCATAGGCGAAAGGAAACAAAAATGTTTACAAATATTTCTATTCAGGGTCATGTACAATAGCTGAGAATAAAAAATGCGCTATTGTTACATTCGCCTACACGTATCTACATATCTATCGGCCCTTAGCGTTATTAAAGAGGGAAAATGAGCCTACGGATCCAATGGTTCTCACGAAACCTCGAGTACTATGTTCGAACTACGCGCCTTCCCATTGGTCTATTATAGTTCATTGAAGTATTTTATAAAGCAGCACTTTGGGCCTTTGGATGAGGTCTCGAATAATTATTCCTATAATACAAGGCAATCTCGGTCCGAAATGAGTGCGAGCGAAGCGGGGCCTCGCTGCTCCCACACTCCTGGTGAGGCGGGGGCGTAGTTTGGGCGAGGCCACGCGCAAGCAATCACCTTGCTTTTTTGACGATCCGCGTTGCTTGTGTCGCTAGCGGGTCCGCCTGCCGTTGTCACCGCTCTCTATTCCTCTATTCGAAGGCTCTTCATTTAGCCGGCGTCAACTCCGCACAGCGGATCGCACGATCGACCATCACTCGTGCCCCGCACCTCCAATCATCCAACATTCCCACGAAAGCTGCTTGGGAAGCCAGGGAGCGTGGCCGACTATTGCATCTTTCGGCGCGTGGCCGACTATTGCATCGTTCGGCGCGTGGCTCGGGAGTTTGTCGACGTGAAATGTCATCTGCAGGCTAGTGGTGGAATTTGGATGCGATCATCGCTTATGTTTGTGAGTTCTCAAATCAAGCACGATAGAAAGGGAAGTTCGTAGATTCGTGTAGTGACTGGTAGCTTGGTGTTGATGACCTCGGAAGGGAAGACGTCGTTAGCGGAATTCGTTTACTACGCTCTGTGAAGTTACGGATGCTAAGCGAATTCGAGAGTCGCGGGTTCCTCGTTGGGTGACCGGCTAGGAACCCCAGGATCTAAGGGCGTCGAGCCCCTGGCCGAAGGGATAAAAGGCACTGACAGACTGAGACGTGACAAGACTTGACTAAGATATAGTAATTAATTTCTATTAGCAACGGAGGATTACTGCAGGGAAAGCCCTCAACGCCCAACAAGGGTTAAAGAGACGCGTTGCGTCAACGACGACGCAACAAATAAAAAAATGTTATGTGAGTAATATCCCCCCGATCAGTCATTTCCGTGATTTCCGAGCATTAATTGCAGGCGATTGTCGGAGAACAAACGCAAACCGATGCGTCACGAAGTGCACACGATCTTGCCTTCATCGTCTTTTTAAACTTTCCATTCCCCTCTCAAAACATAAATGCAGGCTTGAGAAGGAGTCTGGGGACAACCCCTGGAGAGAACTTGTCACTCGAGTGCTGTTCTGAGGAGCTGCCCGTGATACCACACTCAGTTCACAATTCCACACTCAGCGCTTGAAAGGTATACGGCATCAAACGCAAGGTTCCAATATGCACAACTACGAAGAGTGGAGTCTTCAACAGGAGAGACAATAGTAGGTGGAAACACCGAAAACTACCGGTATACTACTTGTACAGACTACATTTACCGAGGCAAAGTACGTCGCGTTATCAGTCGTAGAGACATAATAATGCAAAATGATAATATAATGTTTATATGCTATGAACACTGCTGGGGACGACATACAGCAAGGAAACACGCGCTGCCTTTACTTGGTGCATCGGCTCAGATCCATCGTTAAATGTCTACCGGGATAGACTTCAGAAAGCAAAAGTTCACTGAATTAAAACCCAGTCGAGATCACAAGATCGATAACCACGTACATACTGCATTCAAATTAATCTTGCCATAGTAATGGTAATAAGGCAGCCAAGCAGAACTCGGTACTGACGGCGTCAATGAGACTCGAAACAAAATTTCTATTCACGTTAGTAGAATTTGAAAAATTAACATATTTGGTATTTCTACAATTTTTGGTGTACGAGAGCGTTTATTTATTTATTTATTTATTTATTTATTTATTTATTTATTTATTTATTTATTTTACGTCAAAAAACAGTTAAAACTGCGTATGACGTGCTATGGGGAAAAGTGAATTGTGTGCACATTTTCAAAATTCTGTGATCCCTACACTAAGTCATATACTACTTGAATTTTGAAAAATTATTGTCTTTTTATTATTATTATTATTATTATTATTATTATTATTATTATTATTATTATTATAGTAACCCTAATTTACGACTTATGATGTTTTGGATCGATTGTAGATAAAATCTATTCCAAGTTCCAGCCAGGTTTTTAAGAAGCAGATCCATTGACTTTTCGCAAAACGGTTCTCTATATCGCGACATTTTCCCTTCCCAGTCTTTTAAATTTCTTGAATGTTTAGACGATTATGTACACACACTTGTGGGGAACAAATCGCAGAGCTCCGATATCTATCGGTATGACATGTTTTTTAGCCTATACCTGGCAGATTTCCATTTCGAAACTTGATTTAATGATGTATCTCTACTTCCATGATTCCGTTATTTTGATCGCATGGTACAACAACATTTACAAGTAAACACATTTTTCTCCGAATCCCTAATAACAATATCCGGTTTGTTTGCTGCTAATGTTCGAATAGTCTGGATTTCTTTGTCATACAGTATTATTCACAGTCTAATAAAAGACGCATCTTTTGATGAGTAATCGTGCCACCTGAAGCATGTGTTTCGTTTCAGAGTGTTACTGACATGATCAATGGCGTAACTTATTTCCAATGGATTATAAAAGTACATAAGCAATTGAAAGGTTTCTTACAAGAACCAAACTAGTCCAATTCGAGATTTTTGAAGAGGCACCAAAAATATCATAGCGCAGATGTGCATAATAATGAATTTATTATTTTATTCCTCCTTATTCTTTCAGTGTTTGGCACTTGCTGAAAGAAAATGACTCAGTAGATAGTGTAGGGCATAACCTGGGGAAATATCTCAAAATATGGAATTTTACACTTGATTTATTTACATATTAATGTTTGTACATATGCATGTAATCTTTTAGAATGCTTTGAATAAACTTATATCAGAGTAGACTTATTATTTAAATATTTTTTAATCTCCACTCTATATTTAATTTCACTTAATTTTCTGGACGATTAGCTCTATAAATAGTTTCATAAAATAGATTTTAATGACTGAAGATAAATGTCATTCCAGCGTAGGCATAATTGTAATTTTTAAACCATGATTCCAAATTATTATAATTTCCTAGTTCTTTAAGAAATGATACTCATAATTGTTAATGATCGTTTTCTCCTGAATTTCATGAAGGAACGTCCAATGCATACAAGTATTTTACAAAGCGAAACGTAGTCGAATTACACAAATATACACAAATACAAGAAATGAGATTGGAAAGAATTGCAGTGCTGAATATAAAGATATAACTATACTAAGATAACTATTATTTATATTTAACTAATACAACTAACTTGGATGAGAAAATAGAAACTTTAATGAATATCTGTACAAAACTTTCATTGAACAAAAATACACAATAAATTTCATTATCGGGGATAATAATTTTAAATTAGGTAGAAAAGATTAAGCAGATGAGATTGTGCTGGGAAAATACTTCAACAGGGAACATAAAGAAAGAGGAAGATGACTAAACCAAATTGCAGGGGTCCAAAATCTACAAACCGTGAATTCACACTTCAATATCTTTTCAAAAGATAGATGAATATGGATTATCTCCAGACACATCAACAAAAAAATAAAATAGATTTTATTATCACAGATCATCTTACGTTAGCGTTAGGCTTCAACATTACAGCCCTAACAGAATTTACGTGTACAGAACAAGAGATCCAAGAGGACACACTACGTACGAAACACCAGGGAATATGATAACTATGGGATGAATAATGACCTCAGACACGATGATCAAGAAAGATAGAACAAACCACCTTAGTGTGAATACGAACATATTACTGAATGGAAGAAGATTCTTTTCGAATCTTCTTCTAGGAGATTCTAGAAGAACTATTTGTCAAATATACACGCGGAAGAATAGAATTAGAACTACAATAAAGAATTTCCAAAAATTCAGAGTTCAATGGAAATGAGATTTGGACCACTTTTAAATGTCCTTTGCTCTATCCGAGGAAAAAATAATTAAAAATGTGGAGCAATTTTTAAGAAAATTTTGAAAATATTTCGGTTTTGTGTTTTCCGCTAACCACTGCGAAATCATCTTTACATATTTACATACATTCGCCCTTGAAAGTCTTGACGATTTACAACTCATCCATGATATTGCCAGAAGTGAAAAAAAGCTCAAGACACCGAAACACATAATAATGATAAAGGTTCATACGTACAAAATTATACAATATTATAATACTACATAATACGAAACTTACTCCTAGACGTTTCTCTAATTCTGGACTTCTTTGGACTTCTCATTCGGACTTCTCTCATTCCCAGGCTTTCTTTGAGTACCCCAAAATATCCAGTTAATGAAACCTGCACGTTTTCAAAAAAATTGTGTCCTCTAGGCAACGAAGAGCTATGAACGAAGAGACAATACGTGCTCGATTGATTAATAAGACATTACAGTACTAGGATGGGGACAGCCCACACCAAACAGTATTGCCGCATTTCGACTTGAAATAACGGCACCGGTCCATTAGACCGATGTTTTTTAAAGGATAACTAGATCCATACGATCCGAGATGTGGAGCTCCTCCTTTGAACTGACATCTACAGACTTTTTATTAACACTGGTCAGCTGTCTTTTCCTACACATGAGTAATGACACTCTCCGGCAAGGGGCAGCAAGACGTGGGAAGAGGCGGGGGAATGACGTAATCTTACACCGTCAACTAGTGGATGTCCGGGTGAAGTGGCAAACCTCAACCGACAAATCTCTTAGATGTATGTTTCGTTTAAAGTAGTTTATGGAATTTACTTATTTACTCTTCTCAAACAACATGCACGAGCCGCCAATTTTGTCACAAAATATCTCCATTCACTATTCTCCGCAACAATATATTTTAATCCCTGACTGGCTGTAACAAAATTGCTTCATGATAAAAATAACGCTACGTAGTCACGAACTTGTTTAAACGTAAACTCCATATGAATAATATTACTTGTCTGCCATTACAAGGGAAATCAGGACAAAGATACAAGCCTACAACTTCAGTCTTGTATTACGCGTCTCTATGGAGATTATATACCTCACCTTAATCCCACACTATCATGCTCATCGCTGCACGATGTATTATATCACTATTTTCTCCGTATAAATGGCGCAATTTATGGTTCAGATTCCACAGAGATGATCGAGTTGACAGAGATATGATTTGAACGATATTTTTCAGCAGTTCTTTAAATGATATTCTTTTGATTTAAATATGTATAAAACAAAAACCAACAAATTGTGTATCTAACTCTTAAAATGAGTAGGAATATTGATCTCTACAAGTGGCTACTTAAAACTTGAGAGTTAATTACGTAATCAATGCAAATGACCAATGAAAACTGAAATAGAATTGGTGAATCTTTCGTACATGGGACATCAGCTTTAACAATACACGCTTTTCAGGCCCATCCCCATGAGCAACCTATGGCAGAACGCTTGTTTGAGTCAGAGCACAAATGCAAGTTAATGAAGAGAAAATAAAAAATGAGCTGATATTGACCGTGAAACACAAGAGAATGTTAGTACAAATGCCATGATGAATTAGTAAGACTTAAGTACCCCGCAACCAATGTAGCAAGACTATTCAATAAAAAGAGTAGCAAGACTATTCAATAAAAAGAGAAAACTACTATGTCGGTGTGCAATATATCTAATGGAAACTGAAAACCAATATTTAATAAATAATACTAATAAAACTAAATTCTTCTTCTCTATAATTGAAATGGGCTTGCCAAATGCTTCAAAGTAATAGAATATAAACGATGCCAAAGTTTCAAACACCGCATCCCACGGTTCATGGAGCAAGTAGTCCGTAAATAATTATATTTTAGGTTTAATAAATAATATACACACGTGAGTATTATTTAATGGATCGTTCTTCAAGTTACTGGTTACGTCCTTCAACTTACAACAATATATTGCAGCCTTCAACGTATCGATACCACCTGTCCGATTTTGCAACCCGTAAAGAGGCCACCACCAGCTGATAGCAATCAAAACGTTTCTCGCTTCTTAAAGTAAACATTCCTTTGCCTTGTCAAGACTTCGGAGATCATGACATAACAAATTCGTATTAGATAAGCTCCAGACCATTAGAGAGACCCAACAATGCAAATAATTCCAGTCTAATTATCACCATAATAAAACAGTTATTAGGTATAACAATTGTTACTCAGATACTAACAAATAATTGAATGTAGCGTCGCCGAGTCCGACGCGTAAACTGTTTTAAAAATATTTTCATGTGTTGAAAATTTCTTTCATTCTTCATTTCTTTCATGGGTAGCTTTGTTCAAATATATTATTACAGTATCTAGCATTGGACTTAACAATGAATCGTAGAAGCTGAAATATGCTCCCCTTCAAAAATTTCCAACATTTAATAGCCTTGTATGTTACCTCCATACGGGATATGAACTGGTAATATTGCAATTTCAAAACTATAATCGCCGTAAAATTTCAAAACTGTAATCGCCGTAAAATAAACTTGGGAGGCATTGATGATGCAAATAGACTTTAGTACTGCTAAATTTTTTTACGATTTTTGCTAATAATGCACAAAGATCACCTGTAAGCTGTTCTTCTAGGTTATACTCTAATCCTAATATTAGATCATTCTGAAATAGTTCCGAAAATTCTGTCGTAAAACCTACAACTACATTTAATTCCGGATTTTCTTAACACTTCCGTACTTTTCTCCCCTAGTTTTTGAAGAGATTAAAACTTCACAAACTCAGTCTAATTTGCGTTTACTACCACTTCTCAATTTCTCAATTAATTGTATACGAATCTATATAAACATTAAAAAACTACTATTTTGAATGTTTATATGAATAAGATGTGAGTTAAATTTAATAAGAATAAGTTCTGGGTCATTTGAAAATCGGTATTTGTACACTTAAGAACGTATAAGGGAGAAGTCGAACGTTCATTCACTCTCTAACATTACTCACAGTTTTGTTTTCTCCGTCACTTGAAATTATTCGAATTTAATAAGTTCAAAGGCAACACTGTTCGTAGGTTATTGCAAGTTTATTTTTAAAAATATGGTAAGAGATCTTATGGATAAAACTTAAAATGAAATATGCCGCGTGTTTCACACTTTTGTTCAAATTAACTTCACTTGTTCACTTAAAGGTGTCAACAACAGTGTTGCTAACGTCTTGAACGAAAATTATGGCGCATTGAGCGAAAAATACCTTTGGGTACTAAAGTTTAATCAACGCCACCTACATAAATCTATTTAGATGGCATTGTTTTAATTCTAGGCTTAGTCACTAAGGTCGCAGCGCCAAAACATGCAAAGAAACGTTGTTGTAAATTTCTTTGAATCTTCTGGATCCAAAAACGAAATATCAGTTCCCCATCAGGAGACAATGACGCGTCGAATGTCTCGATTGGTGCACGGGAAATGGCCTAGCCGTGAGTGACGGAACCGCACATCTACACACTCGAGGAATTACTCAAATACTATGAAGGGATGATACAATCAATAATCCCAGTTCTTATTGGCGGTGTTAAATAATAATGATGATGAAATCGTATATTAGTACCCTGTTTGAAACGGTATGAAATGGTGTATTAGTACGAGTCTCCTGGCTCTAAAACGGGCCACTCATGATTATATATTTATCAAAATTGAGACGTCAAATGAAATACAGTATGAGTGAAAGTGAGGCGGATTGAGAATAATGAATACTACCTTCAAATAGACACATTTTACTAAACGAGTAAATTTGGGAATTAAGGGAGAAATATTGCAAACTTTTTAGTGTAAACAGTAATTAATAATTTGCAATATATTAATATTTTAACATTATTATAATACACATATTCACAACAATTATTCATATAACAAACAGAAAAAGTAATATAACATAAATGAGGCATATGTTTGAAGTTATGATTCCAGAACATCGTTTAGGCGATTTAGCAGTTGCAAAATAATTTCTGAAATGTTCATTTTTTCGAATATATTTAATGAAATATTGTGTTTAATGAGCATTGATACATAGTTCATTTCAGCGATCATGCAGTTTTTTCAGACCTATTCTCTAATTTTATTTTCATTTGAATTGAAGTTGAAAACAACTTTTGAAGGTTTTAAATGATTTTATATGGCTGTCATTTATATAAGATTAAGAATTATTGTCACAATAAATTTGTCAAATGGAAACAGAAGAAGAGTACTGACTATCCACTTCATTACACTTTTTCACATAAAAGCTTCACATTAATTTTACATACGTCGAAAAATTCACTGACATAATATTTCACCACAATTAGCCTTCACAAATGTTCTCCGGAATTAAAAATCTTTTCACGGACCAGTGGAGTATTTTTCCTTTCGTATTATCAACCTTATTTTATCCAAAGGGTTCTTTGAAAATCAGTGTTTTACTTTTAAGTAAAGGCCCGCTCGTGGGACATAGCGAAGTCGCTAGTCTTTCACCACTGAGGTCCGGCTTCGATTCCCGTCGAATCTCATATGAAATTTGTTCCAACAAAACGAGTTTGGCTGCTTCACAAGGGCTAGTCCAACTCCTGTGAAGTGTCCTAAACCCTACCCCTATCCTTATTCCTTCCCATTTCTGGCCGCTGGGTAGTGACGCAGGAGCGCGCGGTGGGAGGCGCGTACGCGGAGATGCTACCAGGCGGTCCTCTTCACAACTGACTGCGACGAGACACGACAGACGTAATATTAACGGAGGATTTTCCAAACAAAAAAAGCGCTGTTAGTAATGGAGGATTACTCCGAGAAGCGGAAAGCGCTCAACGCCCCCCCCCCCGCCAAGGGGCTTGGAGACGCGTTGCGTCGAAGTAGACGCAAAAAATTAAAAAAAACACAGAATAGGTTAACCCAATCGATGAGAGTTTCAGTAACACCTTTACCCCAAAGCAAACGATTCATGCAAAATAATAAACAATTTAAGAACACAGCAATAACTTATTATAAAGACTCTAAAGTAAAAGGAAGATATTTAAACTACAAACATAAATTATTTTGTGTTCCTTATACAAATCAAATTTTTTAGACCATTTGGAATTGCCGCAGTTATAAATTAGTTCCAAATTAGATAGGGTCCAGGCCATGATCGAGTAGCAAACCAAGCTTTTCAAGAAGCAAGTTTTTTAAGAAGCTCGGTTGCATTTCTGGCAACAAAAAGCAGCATTTAATATTAGTCATTTTCCATAATCGCTTCCTAGTCTTGAATACCACTGATGTATTACGAGATCGCAGTGGGCCCAAAATAATATAAGAAATACCAGAGCAACTAAAACTTCCTTCATTGGGCATGGCAGCCAGTGGCAACAAGCACAAGTAGTACCAAATTTCACCTGGTGACCCCTTTAAGGTCTCCTTCAAATCGCATTGCGAGCTGTCGAGAGGACAGCTGTTAGAAACTTTCACTGATAATGAAGAAAATTTTTAAATGAAAAAAAATTGTATGAAAGTGATTGAATTGTATTCTACCAGTTATTATAATGAATTGTTTGATTTCGCAGTTTAATTTCGCCCCGATTTGTGACGTGTTAACCTTATGTTTTAAAATAATACGTTACTCTTATTAATATTAAACAATATCAGAATTCCAAGACTTTTATTTGATACACCGGTGAAATATCTTGATGTACACATTTATTCTACGCTAAGGTGGAAAAAGCATGTTGAATTAATAAAAGAAGAATGTACAACAAAATATTGAAACTACATCCATTTATAAACTTTAGTTTAGCACTAAATTTGAAATGTGGAATTTTAATATTGAAATTCATTATTAGTCAGCCACTCACGTATGCCTATTCGGTTTGAAATAAATTTCAGAAAAAACAGTATCGGGAAGCTACGGACTATCCGGAACAAACGTTTACGTCGATTTACAAAGGCACCTTGGTTCATCTCGAACAAACATATTCAAAGAAAACTCGAGATAGAACCTCTAAAGGATTATATAAGAAAGAATTGTGACATGTTTAAACCTCTTACAAACCCTCTCTGAAGCACAAACAGGAAGAAAATATTTCTTAAAATAAATTTCACAAAACAGAATCGGGTGCACTCCCATCAAACAAAACAAATTAATCACGGATAAATATCTGTTTGTAAACGATATATTGTTATATGCTCAAACCAAAGACATATCCAAGAGCAATGTACATTTATTTTATTTATATGAACGCCCTACAATATCATAATTACATTTATCCGTAAGTATGATTCTTTTTTCTAACACATTCTGTAAATACTTTCTGGTAGCATCCAGTGATCTTCAGAGGTTCGTGGAAAATGACATGATCTAATTCGATTTTTTTATCTAATGACCTACGGTATTCAGCGAATCAATTCATACATCACAATCGGCGCTAGCGCCACTGAAAAAGGTAATAGTAACCCACTCGATATATAAATGCTCAGGCACGCCTCAGAAAAGGGACTGGGACTTTGATTGCGAGAAAAAAGTCAACGAATGAGTCTTCAGAATTATTATTATTATTATTATTATTATTATTATTATTATTATTATTATTATTATTATTATTATTATTATTATTATTATTATTATTATTATTATTATTATTATTATTATTATTATTGAAATATTTTCTCTTTACAAACTCTAAAGTGAGTTGACAGTTTTGAATCATTATAAGAAACCATCGCCCGTAAGTGTGCAACTGCTGGATGAGCAATTCAGTCTTGCTTGAGATTTGAAATGAGAAAGAAGTTCGCATAGTATGGTATAGGAGGGTGCAGGCGCACATGAACCCGCAATACTCCTTACGCAGCAACACAACTTTCGCGTGTAACTCAGAAACGATGTGTTGCAAGCCCAGGATTTTGGAACACACGCCCACTCTGTTTCAGGTGTTGTCAACACCGTTCGAAGTTGAATTTCAGAGAGAAGCTGTTATCACTTTTTATCAATAAAAGCGGATTAACTTGTGAAAAACATGCAGTTAGCATTTGAAGAACATGCGGTGAATCTGCGAGGAAACACGTGGTGACCATGCGGGGAACAAATACATTGCAAGAAGGTAACATGCGGGGGAATATGCGGGAAACATGTGAGAGACATGGGGGATCACGTTTTGAATATGAGGAAGAACGTGTGGGGAAACTTGAGCAGAACATGCGGGGAATATGGGGAACATGAGAAGAATGATAAAACGTGCTAGAGGACAGGTAGAGTCCCGGTTATGTTTCTTAAAAGAACGTTCTAACAAATGAGTGCTTTTTGAAACTTCTATCACATTTTCGGTGATTTAACTCTTCCGGGCACCCTCACAGCGCGGTTGGTCAGAAACGAGATGAATTCGTTCTCGTGAAATGAAATTGAAGAATTAGAGACGAATAATTTTCCATGATAAAATTAAAATGACCATTTTATTTTCTTTGAAATTTAATCTTAACGTTTAACTGTACTGGATTGATTCCTCACACATAGTATTGAATTATTGTTATTATTATTATTATTATTATTATTATTATTATTATTATTATTATTATTATTATTATTATTATTGTTATTACTATTATTGTTATTACTATTATTATTAATACTAGTATTACTATTATCATCATCATCATCAAATAAGCATAGCAAATCAGGGTGCAAATTGCCAGGGCAGATGATGGGGATCGTCACGCACTAGAGTTTGATGCCCTCTGATGGAAAATTATAGATTTCGCCTTGCAAGGGAATCAATTAATTTAAGGGGCATCGTTCTTTAATTCTACTCTGAATTTATTAAGTCAAAGAATCCAAATAAAGAAAATTGGAGAAGAAAACATTACCGAGAGCTTTTTCTTAGGATTCACTCAGCGAATATGTTCTTCCTTTTACTTATTTCCTTTCACTTGCAGAGCCTTTCATGATATGATTAAAAACAATTTTCGAATTGTCGTTACATATATTAATGAACTAGTTTTGCGCATATGCAAAATAAACGCATAAAATACAAATAATTAGAAATTACTCCCCTAATGATATAAATTATTGATTGTTCTTTTAAAATCATTTTATGAATATATATGATTATCTTTTGTAACCGGAATAACGCGGAAAATATTTCTTTTAAATATGTATTTTAATATATTTTATATTTACTTTTCGAAGTATTAATTTCAATTTGTAAATAAAAAATCCGCTTTATCGAATACAATTGACATTATTTAGTCATTGAAACCTAAATGCTCCTAGGAATTGAAATAAATCAAAAAAGTATTTGCGTGAAATTATTATAATCCCTTCGTAAGACACGGAAGAGGAACCCATTGCCAAAAAAACGAGAAATCCTCCAGTATCTCTTTTTTTTTGTGTGTGTGAGGGGGAAGGGGCTGCTACCAACAGCAATAGATCCGCATTCAGCTCGCTTATAGCCCAGTTCATCATAATAGCCATACATGAGGAAATTTTCCGGCCCGCACATTGCACCCTTCCCTCATTTTGGCGTGGCGGACGATGGCCGCAGGATGGCGGCGTAGCCGGAAAGCCACAGGGCCGCTGGTGGGGGTGGTGCGCGACGCGGGGCAGCGGTGGGGGCAGCGGCGGCGGCGGCGGCGGTGGCGAGCGGAGGGCGCGGGGGACCCCATGGACGAGCCGCTGGGATGGCGGCGGCTGGGCGGCCGGGGCGTTGGGGAAGGGCGAGGGCGGGAGGGGCGATTGGCGCTGGATGGAGGCTCTCGCCCGCAGGCAGCGCTGCCCGCCTGCATTGTCTCGCTTTCCGCAATTCACATCCTGGCAACTGCACGAGGCCCTGCGTCCGTCGACCCTAACACTATTCAGCTCTGTTTCCGGAAGCTTCAATGGATATCCGGCGGGTCAGGGTGGAGCGGGCCCCCCGACGTGCTCCATGGATTCACGGCCTTGGGTTAATGCCTGCGTGAAGTTTTCGTCCCCTGCCCGGAGGATCTGATTTCAAATGAAACTCCTTCACGTATAATTTGAAGGTAATTACAGAGCGTAACAGTAAATAAAAGCAATTTCATTTTCAAAGCATTGGAAGCCTTCTTGTCGATTTACGTTTAAATACATACAATGTGAAAAATGTACATTTTCTCTGAGATAGAACAAATTCTGCGAGTACCCTTGAAATTTTTTATGGTAATGTAAAACATCATCAATTAATTTAATTGGTTCGAATTAATTTATATATAATAAAAAATTGAAGCTTCACAGATTGCTTCATTTTTCATCACATTTCTTGCGCCACTGTAGTATCAGCGGGGTCATCAATCCGAGGGGTCGCGTCACTAATGATGTAAATATATAATTTATGTAGAACAACATTTGAAAAGCAATATATTTTTTGAAAAATAATATTTACATTTTCATTTTCATTAGAGAGTCGTTATGTCACATATTATGAATAAACTAATAACGAACTGAAATACATTTTAAATTTGTAACTCTCTGTAACTTTTGGGTTATAATTTTCTTCTGGCAATAATTTTATGAGTTTAAAGAGGGATACATTCCGAACATTTTGAGCAATCAAACTTGAAATTCTAATGTGGAATATTTCGAGGGCAATATTTTGACAATTTTTACAAAAAACGTAAATAAATTTCGTCATCTAGAAGACCTTTAAAACCTTACAAAAATACAAAATACACCTTCGTGACCTAATATTATAACAAATTAACCTGAATGTATCCGATCGTTCAGAATATAATTTTTTGAAGTGATGTTATTAACAATATTACTAAAAAACGTCTTTCGTCCTGCTGTGTCCTTCCAATTGTAGCTTTGTTATTTTATGTATATAAACCGCAATAAATATTCTAGAAATATAATGACGATTAAATACATTTGTATGTGTACATTTGCGATTATATCTATTTAGTTTTTCTTGAATGTTGTTTGCTATTGGATTTCAACCTCGGCGCTGATGTTTTGCAATTACTGAGAGATTGTACGTTTTAAAAATTATTTTCACATGGGATTTTCTGAAAATTTTATCTTGGAATTAGAATTTGATAAACTTTGGAATATATTTAAGTGAATGCAATAAAGGTTTATTGACTCATGAGGATGTTTTATAAAATGAAGTTATGGTTACAAAGCAGAATTTCAATATCAAGTAAACATAATAAGATATCAAATCAGAGCAATTCTCTAACACGTGATGTGAAAATTTGACTTTTGACTTAACTGAATCCGTCCTCTTTTTATTCGTTTAATAAATAAAACGAGCGATGTCACATTATTTGCGATTTTAGCGTACATTACTCTCTCATTCGCCCCGAAATGAAATAAACATAATCTGTCTCATTACATTGATCTTACTAGCGAAATTCAAAATATGTAATAACTTGATGGAACAATTCGTCTCTCATAATAGGTTGTCAGAAGGTGACATTCTATACAAACGTAAATCCAGTTGCTAAAATAACGTGTGTCGCTTGACTAAAAGATTAAATTAAGAAACGCATTGGAAAAACAAAAGAAAATAAATATTTTTTAATGTAATTATTTTTTTACTCTTCATGTCAATTCCTAACTTGTAATTTTTAAAATTATTTATAGCTAATAAAGAAATAAGTATAACTATCAATATTAACTAATACAACATAACAAATTTAACAACACTAAATCAAAAATTTAATGCCATATCCTAGATTTTATAATAAAACATTTTAAAATATATGTTTTCTGAGCTCCAAAAAAATACTTTTTATCGTAAAACGTGGATTTTTCTTCAGATTTTGACAGAAGAAATACGACGAAAAATACAACGAAATTTGATGAATAGGTGTGAGCTTCTTTTATTGCTATAAGATTTACGATAAGTTATTGCTCTCTTGTTTCATGACAAAATGGAAGTGAAGGTTTTAAATTCCACACACACACCATTAAAAAAAATTAATTGTCACTTAGGTTATCTAATTTCCGAAGAATGATATGTATTTCACGAAATCGTACTTTGCTGACTAAGTAAATTACTGAAAATCATGCGTTCATTGAGATTTTGTTAAGGATATCTACGCGTTCTTTGCATGATTATTCAACAATGAAAACTAAATGTGACAACTCTCTTTGCGGTAAATATGGACAAGTATTCAATATAGAAGGAATTGTCTAATTGTTTCATGGAAAACATCGGGGAAAGCACTCCGTCTAACTTAAGAATAAAAGTCACATTTGCAAGAAAAATTAACAAAATACATTTATAATAATATTTAAAGAACATACCTTTCTAGTTTTCATGATGCAGAGCTCCAATACTAAACCACCCTTTCACATGACTCTGAAGCGACTGAGTGCTGGGACGTTCTGCTGACCGGAACCCACGTGCCTGGAATTTCCCTTTGTGTGGGGCGCGGTGGGCGAGGGCACTGTGACTAGCCAACCACGCGCCTCCCGCACTGGAGGTCCACGCCAGCGATCCAAAGGGAATGCTCCCCACTCTGGGCTCATCCATGCAAAGTCATTTTTGCTTCTATACTTCTTAAGGAAAATGTATATCACTGACACACTAGTCGGGTCGCTATTTAAATTTTGCGAGAAAAAATAAAGCATGTAATGAAACTATTTTCTTCCAAATAAAGTTGCGAAATAATACGATTTCGTACTTTTATCACTTAACGTTTCCTAACTTGCTCCCAAATTCTGATTTCACTCAATCCACAATGCGAATAATGGATGCATTATCGATCTTATTTGATTTTACAATTTAGTTTTACTTTTTCGCATATAAATCACCTGTAAAGAAAGTGATGCAATACCACAAAGAGTCAA
This sequence comes from Teleogryllus occipitalis, assembly GCA_011170035.1. Taxonomy (NCBI): domain Eukaryota; kingdom Metazoa; phylum Arthropoda; class Insecta; order Orthoptera; family Gryllidae; genus Teleogryllus; species Teleogryllus occipitalis. The sequence continues at coordinate 75,846 of BLKR01003916.1, forward strand.
TGTCGAGATTTTGGCAGATTTATGCCTTTATAGATTCCATGATACCGAGAAAGTGCTGCCATTACTCATGTCTGTCAGTTCACTAACGAACAAAACTAGCGCTCAAATTGTACACAAAAAACGGATCATCAAGTTTTGGGATGCCAAGAGCACTTATAAAATATGTCCGATTTCCATAGAAGCTCCAAAATTTTGAAATTTGCGTAAGTTTTACTTTTTTTGAATGTCTCCTACTTCTTCATTGTTAGTGATAATGTTTCCTTATTGCTGTATCTTCTATATTAATAGATTTTTTAATAATTTTTAGTACGGTTGGTAGGAAATATGAGTAGTTTACGTGTAGTGAAAACGTGACAATTTTCTGCAAATACATGAACAAGATGTTTCCAAATACGACTCCGATGTTTTGTCTTGAAACGTTTTCAAAAGCTGGATGCAAACACTCGTAGAGACATGTGTTGGGGTCAATGAAATTGCGAAATGCGCGGATTGCGAAAACATGTGCAATCGAATTCACATATGAAAACAGTTTTCACAGATTCATTTAGTATTACGTAATTGTTGCAAATAATACGAGAAAGATTTTGCTCTTGTAGCACCACAAGTTTTAATACAAAACGATTGTCAATAAGTCTTAAATACAAAAGTTTAAATAGTGAGTTAAGTTTAAAAAAAATCTTATTACTTGTTTCAATCAATTTTGATTTTTCATGTTTGCTTGTAGTTCCTATTTATTGTTCTCCTTGGACATAAGGATAAATGTTCGTAAATTATAATAGTTTTAATTAATTTTAATTAACCCTACAGTTGCAAGAAATTAAGTTAGTATTTTTGGCTCTTGTTTATTTCCGTATACCGTACATATATATCGAATTGATGGTATGGTTCGCTCCAGTGGCGCAGCCAGGTGGGGTCGAGGAGGCAGTCTACCTGGGCTGACACTTTAAAGGCAATTCCAATTGGATGTTTACATTTAAATTTTTATAATTTCTGCTAGAGTTCATCAATTCATTGATGACTGTTCCTTTTTCACTTTGAACTTCAAAACCATCTCTTCCTGTGTCTTCCTACATTTCTTGCATGACACGACTTGTATTGCACCATTAGTCGAGGGATTCTTTCTTCAACCTTTCTTTTAATAATGTACCTCCATAATTCTGTGCATTCTTCTCTTTTCATTTATATCGCACCCCCAGTAGAAAAGTGTTGTAACTCAAGTAAGCTGATTTTTTCAAGAGAGCGCTTTACACGTTTACAACTAAGTAATCAAAAGAAGGGTATGAAGCAGGATAATAGGCCTAAAATAGGCCTAAAAAGAAACAACAATATTCTAAGACGAAAGAGCATAAAATTTCACTTTAAATAATGTATGTAACTCAAAGTTCTTTTTTTGTTACGACACGCTATATTGTTTATATATATTGGTAATTCCACGTGAGTGGAATACTGAAAGTGCAGAGATTTTTCGAACCTAAATTCCCGAGAAATGTAATATTCGATTTTCGAGTTTGTTACCTCAAAATATTATAGAAACTCGAATAATCCATTTCTATATAGTGTACATATTTTTCAAAAAGCGTAAGAATGTACATTTCTAGATCAAAATTATTTGATTATTAGTTGATATAACAATATTGCTAATCATAGATTCTGTAAATGTTACCTTAATCTAAATTTGTTAATGTTTTTAAAATAAAAATTAATGTTACCTATACATTTCCATCACAGTTAACGTTCTGATATTTCAGATTGCGATCAAATCATATACTATTTTATAGGTTCTCCTTAGAAATAATATATACACGTTAGGTATACGAAAATTAATACAAAAGTAAAGTTTGTAAAGGTGCAGTTACTTATGCAGCGGCAATGTTTGCTTTCCAGAAAAAAGCATGATTCCCCTTATGTGGACATATAATGTTTGTGCACCAAACCATCATTATACATACTCATATAGTCTAGCCATAAATAATGTTACGAATTGTAATAACGTATTGAGTACGGATAGGAAAAAAGAAATAAAAAATCAAATATAATAGAACACGTATTTTTACGTAATGTTTGGATACATTATTCAAAATGCTCACATTTTTCTCGAACACAGGACTTTAATCTTCCTGACTAAGCATCCAATGCGTCATACACGATATTCATAGGAAAATTAGCCACAACAGTCTTCAGGGTTCTTTTTAGGCTATCAATATTTGCATGCCTCTTCTTGCAGACCAATTCTTCGAGCACTGACCACAATTTGTAATCCAAATGATTAAGATCTGGACTCTCAGATGTCCCATTAATAACGGAAATAAAGCCAGGAACTTTCAGCCATTCTTGGGTAATCTTAGTCTTATCAGCTGGTGCAGGATCTTGTTGAGAACTTCAACTCTGCCTCGCGAACAAAGTTTGATTTAAGGGTTTTACAATATCACGTAGCACTGTGTTTTGGTACACTTTAGCAGATGTTTTGACACCTTTCTCGCAAAAGTGAATACCCGAAACACCAAAGAAGATGTATATCTACAATATGGCAGACATGGCACGTGCCAAGGCAGGTGCCACTCACAAGGGGCGCTATTTAGCTTGCGTCATTCACAAAAAATGTTAAATTGATTATTTTTCAAATAAGGAATGAAACTTTACCCAAAAGATGAAATAAAATAAACTCTTTCAATAATCTATCCATGTTCGTCAATTGTGTTAATCACTCCATTAACTTGGTTGGCGTACACGCAGGAAAGCAAGAAGTATTTAAAGGTCATATTTTTCGGAACTCTTGAAGCTCTCTGTGTTCTTTTCAGTATCTATAACACGCTGGAAACAATTGAAAAATGCCGTACCTGTGGTTCTTAAGTCGGAATCTGTAATCGATGGAGGGTACGGGTAGAAGTGAAACAACTTCCTTGACAAAATCCGTGACAAAATATGACCGATAACTCAAACGAGGCTAGTGACACAAGAACAAATGCTCGACAATTGTACACTCGTATGTTATCTTATGACTGATTTTACTAGTATTTTGGAACGAAGTACTCATTAAATCGTGTACAAAGGTGATTTGAGGATGCCAAAATGAATTTTTACGATGCCGCTCATGATTTAATAGCTCTTCAAAATTACTTTCATGATTAAAGGGAAGTTTTGGTAATTGAATCACTCGAAAAAGGAGTTAATTTCTGTCAAGAATGAAATGCATTAATTGAACGACGATCTAGACGAAAGAAAAAACGGCTGGAGAATCATCGGATAACGATGCTCTAAACAAGAAATTCAGAGTCATGAAGGCCACTGTTGACTGTCTTGCTAGCGAAATGTATGAAAAATTTGGCTTCTTGCTCGACACTGAGAATCTGTGCTATAACGCGGATACAAAAGTTATCAAAAGAAAAGTGTATAAACTTCGCCACGTTCTATAGCTGCGATGATGATGGAGAACAGCTGTACGAAGAAATTACTGATTGCAGGATGCTTTTCTCAGTTAGAAAAAACATTAAAATATCAAGGTCTGAAGCACTTTTACAATTATTGTTGAAAAGGGAGACGAGAGTGTTTTGCAACATGTACGTATTGCTAGGCTGTTATCTGCTGTTCCTTTTGCAAGCTGTGAGAGATCTTTTAGCAAGTTAAAATCGCTACTACCCTATTTAGGAGCTTCAATGGGGCAAGGACGATTGTGTGATCTTACTATAATGAGTGTTGAAAGAGAAGAAACTGAGAAAATTGACTTTGATTCTATCATTGACAAATTCGTATCAGGAAAAAAAGAAAGGACAAAAAAAGCGTACTTTTAGCCTACATACTGTCATTTTAGTTTATGTAGTAATGTATATACGAAAATTGTAAATTGTAAAATCGTTAATTTACTTTTGTTCTTTAATTAGGTAATATATTTTTAAGATAGTAACGTTTTTGTCAATACATGTTTACATCGAATGTAAATAAATACTAATAAACATGATTTGTTATTTTCTCTTTATTATCTCAATTCTTAAATTAAAAACTGTCATTTTTTCGAGATAAATTTTATGAAACTTTTTGAAAATAATCAGATTATTATTCTAACGAGTGTATACCCGCTAAAACAATTTAATGGGTGAGAGGAGAAACAGTACTAGCAAATACTGTGTAGACCAATCAGCACACTTTCAACTTTTCTCGTACTATTAATGACAGGCAACCTAGCGAACCTCATGACGTGACCTGGAAATCCGACGACAAATTCAAATTTCAATACATAAACAAAATCTTTTGGAGCTCTGTGGTTGCTAATGAACCTATTATTACTACTATCATTATTTACTTACTTTTTCTTTAATATTTATATTGCGATATACCAAAATGAACCAACCATTTTGCTTATAAAATGTCATTTATACGAAGTAGGATATAGGGATGTCAAAAGACGATATCGAGGGTGGTCGCTATGTGACAAGTAAACAACCGGCGTTAAAGGTCATTTTCGCTAGGTGAAGAGAATGTGTAAATGACCGGGCAGAGGCGGAAATTGTATTGTTTTTGTTAGACAAAAGAGGATGATATGGAGTTCTGATGCTTTGGGGTTTAGGAAGAACAGTGACACGTTCTCTAGCAACGCGGTAATGCGCGGGTCGGCTCTTGACATTTTACCAAGACGAGGAAAGACTGTTGATGGACAACCAAATCCGATGCAATAACTTGTAGTATAATGAAGTCTATCGTTTCTTATATTAGGATAAAACGTTCTTGTGGGATAAGACGAAGGAATTCTACGAAGTAATAGTCAGTACGTGTCTAGGCGTCCACCCGTGATCCAAGGGAAGTAACGGGTAATAATAGTATCGCTGGGAGAATTTGAACTTGGTCGCGAACATTAGGCGGAGGACTTTATGAAGAAGGAAGATTATGCTGCGACGACGGAGAAGATTCTATGAGGCGCCATCGAATGGAGAAGTGAAGAGCGCGCGAAGATCCGTAAATATATAACAAGGTTGATTTATAATTATTACAAGATAGAGAGAGCTGGTCATGACCAAATATAATTTCATTTTGGATTAACGATCTAACAATTCATGTTTAACTTTTATTAGAATCTTATTTCATATTATAATAAATTCCAATTTGTTACTTTAAAAGAAAGCTGATTATCATTATTCGTTACGTGCAATTCAGTAGAAGATATTTTGATAAGATTTTCAGATTCCTCGCCACTCCGTATGGATGGCAGATTGAGTAATTGGTTGCAGAGTAAGTAGCAACAATTATGAACTTCGAAACCAATTAACTGAACTAGCACGATATAATTTTGGATGAGAAATATTAAAATTCCTAGGAAACATCCAGGTTACAGTCGTAATTATTTCCTGGCGCTCAAATCAATAACTAATTTATTCGTAAAATAATTACGAATGTCGATCAAACGAAACGAGACATGAATCTAACTTAATAATTTGTAAAATTACGAATTTTGCTGGTAAATAAGGGCTCGTTATTAAAGTTTATATTTTTGGAATATAAAATTTAATGAACAATTACACGAGCAATACAAAACAGTGATTTGATAATGTAATATCTGTATTTAAATGGAAAATGATAAGTATTTACATAATAAATCACTTACAACACGAAGTGTCTGTACAGACTTATAGACTTTGTGACTATCAACTTCTCATTTCCAGGAAGTCGAAAAAACTATTTTTTTTAAATAAGTTGCGTCGTTGACGCAACGCGTCTCTTTACCCCTTGTTAGGTGTTGAGCGCTTTCTCTGAAGTAATCTTCCGTTATTGAGTTATTACTATCATTACTGCTACTGAGTAATTACTATATAAGTCAAGTCTCATCCCGTCGCAGTCAGTCAGTGCCTTTTATCCCTTCGGCCAGGGTTAAAATGCCGTTAGATTCCGGGGTTCTTAGCCGGTCACCAACCAGGTACCCGCGAGTCTCGAATTCGCTTAACCTCCATGATTTCACGGAGCGTAAAAAAAGAATTCGGCTAGCGGCGCAGGCAAATTCTTCAGGCATATATTCTTGTAAATTTCATAATTTGTACAATCAAACACAGTTCACACCTTCCCAGCGATAAAAAAAGTTGCTAACAACCATACGGAAATTTTTTAATCACTCTGCAAAACGTAAGTAAACGTAATCGTAAGTAAACTAAAAAAAATTCAAACTTCACTTCGTACTTGATATCAAAATATTTATGACAGGTCGGGCCAGTTCGGGCGCTAACTTCAAATGTCTCCCGTTATATCGCAGTGTCATTTATTGTATCTATAGAATTTAGCACTAGTCCAAAATTGTTCATTTTCATTGTTTGTTTTTTACCGAAGCTAGTGCAGAAGGCATGAGAGACAGTATGTTGAGACTGTAAACAATTCAATATGAAGTCATTTGACTTCAAATTAGGCAACTTCTTCTCTTTGATGAGTGAACGAACAGTATCTGTCCTGGACGTGTACTGCTCTTCTACTCGATCTATTGTTGATATTGAAACGGTCAGTTTGTGAGAATTTGTAATATGAGAGGAAAGTACCCAAATCCGGGCCCGGTTCCTAATGTGAACCCCTTGATTTACAGCTCTGTAGATGTTGTTGTCTATTGGAAACGTACTAAATAGCAGTTTTCTGCAAAACCGCAGCCCAGTCAAGCGACAGTGTTTTCATCTTCTTGTCGTACAGTCAGCCATTAGTGCAAACAGTGAAAAGCAAAGATTTCTCGTGTCCTTATTCTCAATTGCCTGATTTTTCTACTTCATCGGTAAGTCTTCTAATTATTACACTCTCTTGAAGAGGACATTACAAACTATTGATGTAGGGTAATGTAATTCATTTTACTTGCCTTATAAAAATGTTATTGGCGTATGGAATATAAATACGCTGGTACCTAACCCGAGCCCCCAAAGGTTCCCAACGAGTCTAACAAAAAGCAAGGGCCTACTCTGGAGCCTGTCAGTTTGCAAGGGCAGGAAAAAGAAAGAAGTCAAGAGACATTTTCAGAATTTAATCGCAGAGAAGTCGAAAAGATAGAGAGTTAATAAAATTCTGTAGTTGAACAAAAAGCAAAAGGGAAATTCCATTTCCCGCGAGGAATTCAACAACACGTCCTCCGGCTTTTCCGAATTGGAAATTCTACCAGGGATATCTTCCCTGATTTTACGAATGCGGCTATGACGCGAATGCTCATGTGCGTGGAACGGAATACGACATGAAGCGGCCGAATGATATCCCGTTAGTGGTGGCAAGTTCCCAATTAGATGTGCTAATATTGGAATATTGGCGAATTCAGTGCAAGCTTCTCGTTGCTTCATTGCTATTCCTCATCTGTGTTTTACTGTGTCCGCTAAAATATTAAGAATGAATTTTTAAACAAATATTCATTCTCCTCTAAAATGTTGAAGATTCATTACTAGGGGACGGATTTTGATGACCTAAAACATCAACAAAAATGATCAATAAAATGCTATTAAAATGTTTTTGAAATGCCCTAAAAGCAAAGAAAAATTACGTATTATTTTATCAAAACCAGTTCAGATGAACAACTCAAGCTGATGGATTGTTACTGATGAAATCGTGTGATGTTCAAGTGAACTCAGCTTGAGAAACATTCGGCATGGACTGGACAAGGAAATCTTTGTCTTTATTTACCGTGAAATCAGCCGAACTGACAATGGTGCTGAAAGCGTCATAAGAATCTTAGATTACATACTCAAAACTGGTGACATTACAATTTCTGAGAAGAAATTGAATAGGCTACTCAGGAATTCTGTGAAGTATATTTGTTGCATCTCGTAAATATTATTTGAAGCAAAAACCATTAAATGATATTAAAATCGATGAAATCCGCAAAACGCTTTAAAATGACGAAAAGGGTAAAAAAATGACTTATTAGACGAAATCGAAGAAAAATGCAAAAAAAGTTATATAAAAATATGTAATTTTGCCAATCTCCGTGAAAGTTGGCACATCTACATGATTTTTTACCTAGAAGGTTTATGTGCCGTTAATTTTGTTGTAACTTCACTAGATGGCGCTCTTAAACAAAACAAAAATTCGTGTCAGATGCAACCCGCAATGCAACTTAGCTTTTGAATCTATATCGTTAAATAACTTAAATGAAGCGTTCTATGGCATTAAAACCTAAAACGTCCGTCACACCGGAATCTACAGGATGGAATCTTCTTAAACATTCTATTACATTTTTTGTTCCTGAAGGCATGGTGTGGCGCGTCTCGATATTACCCCACCTGCTCGGAGACACGCAAAATCTGCAACTAAATGAGAATAAGAGGGACAGAGAGAGGGAGAGACAGACAGACAGAGAGACACACACACACATATACAGACTCTGATCATATCAAACTGAGGGAGAGAGAGACACAGAGACAGAGACAGATAGACGAAGAGAGAGATGGCAAGAGAGACGGAGAGGGAGAGACGAAGAGAGAGGGAGAGAAGGAGAGAGGGAAGAGAGAAAGAGAGAAGGAGATGAAGAGTAGAACAACGTCTCCCGGGTACCGCTTGTATTCTTTATAACCCACACGAAGGAACTGACCAAACAAAGACGGAACCCATGGTTTATTATCTGAAAGCAGAATGGCGTTAGTCTGGTCTGTTTCATTACATCTCATTAATATGTTAACAACTTACAACGCGCCACAAAAAAATTAAAATCGTAGTCTCGACTCTATTCTTCTGATACAATTGTACAGTATTTTGAAACAAAATTAATCACACAAACCCACACAAAAAGTAACTTATTACTTGTTGTTTCATCATTGCATGGTATACCTGAATGTTTGGTCCAACATTAAATACACAAACTATTAACTGAAAGTGAATCTGCATCTGAGAAAAAAAATATCACACTTTTTGAGCATGATTCCCTCTCAACCAAATACTTAGCATTATCTCCATCTGAACCATTCTCGAAAATAAACACTCGGTAGTGGTTTGGCACAATACATACTTTTCTCGAATCCCATTCAGTATCCTGTCAAAGAACCGTCCTTCTCACGTCCCTCAATTTCTCCATCAATCAACATTATTTTAAACCCTCTTACGACTCGATTGCCACGCTTCCTTTTCAAGAGCCATTGTTAGCGAAAGTTCGCATGCGCAATGTGGTTGAAGTGACACTGCGCATGCGTGCGGTTGATAAACCTCCGGAAAGGGAAAAATAATCGTCAAATCGTTTGTCACAAGACTCCCTCTCCTTCGCCTCCTTCTCCATCTCCTCCGATTCCCTCTTGGGCTGTAGCTCCGGTTCTGTCTCCCTCCGCCTCTACCTCCTACTCCGTAGACATTTCCTTGTTCTGGTCTGTCTTCCTACATTTGTTCTCATATTCACCTTCTTTCCCTTTAACCGGCTAAAAAGAAATGCCTGGAATCTGATGGAATACCCGGAGAAATTCTGCGATTGGGAGGAGAAGCCATGATCTCGTACCTTGCGAGAATTCTCGAAGTTACTATTACCAATAGTAAAGTCCTTAATGACTGGAAAAAGCTACAATGGTTCCTATCAATGTCGCCGGAAAATTCTTCAATGGTTTTTATTTCCATGTTTAGGCCATGCATCGTACCTGAGTAGAGTTTGATGTCATCCGTATAGGCTAAGTAAGTTATATGGATCTTCTCCGTACCTTTCAGTTCGAATCCTGTTTGTACGTTTTCCAGGAGCGTAGAGAGTTCATGGTCATGGTCAGACAAAACCAGTACGGGCTCAGACTGTCACCTTGAAAAATGCCACGCCTTATGTTTATTTTATTGGTGATCACTTTCATTTTTTTGCTGCGACACGGATAGTGGTCTTCCATTTGTCCTTGGTGAACTTGCAGAAATTCAATATCGTTGGATTAATACGGTATAGTGACAGTATGTAGAGCAGCCAATCAAGCGGAACCATGGCATAGCCTTTTTATAGTCAATAAAACAAGTGAACAAGTTACGTCTCTTCCGACAAGTTTCAGACATGATGGCGCTGTCAATAATAAGTTGTTGTCCTCTATGAGTTACAGCCAGGATAGAATTCGCTGTACAGTGCTATTCGATAATCATCGATAAACAACTTGTGATTTTATAAGACGAGTGAAGACATGTGATAGGCCGGTATTTTGTAGGATCTATAGTATTACTGATGTTGAGCTTCATTGATTGATTGATTTTTTCGTGTTTCCGGGCGCGTCAACTGCTTCGGTCATTAGCCCCGTTAGTGTAAAGCATGTTTTTTTCTTGGGAGATGGCGGTGATCATCCCCTGCTGGATGGCGAGATCCGGCGCCGACCTACCGTCGGCTAGTGGAGTTTCCCCCTAACCAGCACTCTCCCACCAGCAGGGACAAGCTCTAAGCTCCCGACCGGTCTCCCGGAATATGTGGTAGTGTAGTGCATGTTAGTGTGTGTGTGAGGAGAGGAGAGGATAGGACAAGGAGCAGGAAGGACAGATCGCGCGCGGTCCGTGGCCAGTTTGGTAGGGTACTGCTCCGGCATTCGCCTGACGTTGATCGGAGAAACCACAGAAAACTACCGATCAGAGCAGACGGTCTCTAGAATTCTCCTCCAGACAGCGACTGAATTCGACCTAGCTGAAAAGCTAGTGTCGAAAATCCTGCCGCCGTCAGGATTCGAACCTAGGACCTCCCGGTCAGAGGCACTGCAGTGACATCAGTTGATGCACTGAGCTACCGCTCCCGCTTTGAGCTTCATAAATGTGACACTTTCGAATAGATAATGCGGTATTTCTTCGGAATATTTCGGGTACTTGTTTATGAAATTTAGGATCTTCCCGTGGAGACTGAATTTTTTGTTTATTATTATTATTATTATTATCAATATTATTATTATAAAACACATTTAAATATTATACAGAATTTATAGAACAGATGCATTAAAAGACTCATTGAAAAAGGAATATAAGAAACCATTCCTTAGAAAAGAGTAGTATAGCTATGCATGGAATCATGACAGTTAAAAAAGTATATGAATTCCAAATTCTACAAAGATGTGTTTTTGTTAATATTATGCCAATTGTCTATTCCAATTTGTGAAGATTTTAATTTGTTGATTATTACTTGTTCACTAAATTTCAGTTGCTACGGTTCACTCAATATTTATTTATTTATTTTGCGTCAAAAACAGTTAAAAACTGTGTGACGTGCTATGGGGAAGTGAATTATGTGCATGTTTTCACAATTCTGTGAGCACTACACTAAGCCATATACTACTTGAATTTTGAAAACAGAAAAAAATTAGCGTTTTTACAAAGATTGTAAAAACAAAAAAGCTCCAATGTAATAAAATCTATTTTCAAGGATAAATTATTAATAAACTTGGGCTCTTATCCATCATGTCCTTCGTCGTCAAGAGATAATACTTCCTTCCGCGACAACATGGAAATGATAAACGATAAATAGATGCAATGTCATACTGATGAGGCGTCATTAAATGGCCGTCATACTGAAAAATCTGTTTCTTTCAAAATGTTCATAAAATCCTTGGTAAGTGCTGGAAAATAATTGTATAATCTTAACACCAATAACTAGTGGTGCTAAAAATGGCACAGACTTTCTCGTAGTAAAGTTTTCTAATTTCCATGGTGTGAACTGGCTTTACGATCTTACCCCATCCTCTTGCCAGTTGCCATCTATCATCGCCCAAAGTACATTTTTTTTTTTTCACTTTCTCACCTTTTCGGTTTCCTAATAGTACAACCGAAATATTACTTCAAGAATATTAAAGAAGAGTAAAACCTCGTCCAAAATAAAAAATTTTCATTAAAAAATTTGGAGCCGTTTTTGAGAAAATGGTGGTTAAACATTACTGTAAATGCGAAACTTCAAATTTTGCATTTAGAGTAACGCTTAAACCGTTACGCTGTCAATTTGCAGATTTCCGTCGATTTGTATAAATTATAACATTTGTGAGTGGAAGTGCTTCAAATGACTTTAAATGAAGTTTATCAAAATCTCATTAGACTTATGTGGAGAAGGCCTTCGAATTTCGCATTTACAGTAATGCCTAATCGCCATTTTCTGTAAAACGGCTTCAAATTTGTCAACGAAAATTTATAATTTGGACGAGGTTTTACTCTTTTTTAATGTTCTTGAAGTAATTTTTCGGTTCTACTATTATAAAAGCAAAACGTTAAGAAAATGCCCAAAAAATATACTTTGGGTGAGGACTGATGGCAGCTGGCCAGAGAATGGAACAAGACCTTACAGCCAGACCACACCAAGGCAATTATAAAACTTTACTACGAAAAAGTCTGTGCCATTCTGTAGCACCTCTAGATACTTTCTCGTACACATACGTATATCCGGGAAAAGTATATACGTAGTGTAGAGAAAGTTATGTAATGCTGCGGAAAATCGATTTCGACATGTCAACGGAAATACACGTTTTAGGGTGCACTGATACCCAAAAGTGATTCTTTTCAAAATGTCCGTCTGTGAACACTGCTAACGCCTAAACCACACGTACGATTATTTCCAAATTGAAGAATTTCCTGACGATCTGGCTCTAGTTAAAGCTTTGAAATGTTGAAGACCATTTTTTTAAAATTGGGGTACTTTATATGAAGGACATTTTCAACATTTTCTCAAAAACTGCTCCAAATTTTTCTTTACATTTATTGTAAAAAAAAGAGTAAAGTATACTTATAAAGAGGACATAGGTCCAATATTCACGGTTAACTCCAAATTTTCGAAAATTTTAAAAGTTTGAATTTTTAGGCGTTTAAATACAACTGCAAAATTGAAGATAGAGATTTTTCTTTCAAACGAAATTTTTCGCACATAATTACTTGTGTCATTAAGGTCATGTGTAATTTTTCGAAAAGTTTTGTAGTTTTCGTGCAATAGTGCGTCCAATACATGCAATTTTAAAGAATAACAAAAACAAGATTTTCTCAAAAACGGCTCCAAATTTTTTCTTTAAATTTTTGATGGGAGTAGTAGCAAATGCACTCTATCCAATGACATAAACGCCAATTGTTCTATTCTTTTGTTTTTTTTTCTTCAAAAATTACAAAAATGTAATTTTTTGACTTGTCTCTCACGTCGGTAATATTTACATTAGAGGTGATTTCTTCACATTAATATATTTATGAGTACATTTGCTTTAAATAATGTCAAATAAAGTTTCTCGAATGTTTCCCACAGATGTGTACATATGATATTTATATATTTATTTTACGCCAAAAACAGTAAAAAAACTGTGTGACGTGTTATGAGTAGAAATGAATTCTGTGCACGTTTTTAAAATTCTGTGATCCCTACCCTAAGCCATATACTACTTGAATTTTGAATACGAAAAAAAAGTGAACGTTTTTTGCAAGGATTGTTGACAAAAATATTCGCTCCAATGTAATAAAATCTATTTTCAAGGGTAAATTACAAATTAGCAATAAATTTGGGCTCTTATCCCTCATCATGTCCTTTGTCAAGGAATAATACTTCCTGCAACGACATCATGGAGAACGATAATTTCATTAACTATATTTCCCACTGAATTCTAGAAGAAGTGCGCAGATGATAAAGTTACATTTATGTCTAGAAGCAAGACAAGGGCCAATCTCAGCATTTTCTCAATGGGTCGGGGAAACTGGACGAAAATCCTGATCGAGGTGGGGGTTATTGACCCGGAGGCTGTGGAACAATACTTGTTACAGGTTGTTTAGAATTATACAGCTCAAATGGTAAATAATATATTAAATATCACTGTTAAAATTAATGATCTTTTAATGCTCAGTATAGTATCTAATTGTACAGAAACAGTTATGCAGCAGAAACGATTTTACTTGAGATTTAAACTTTTCTATCGAATTTAATCATTTAATGTCATCTGGCAAAGTGTTGTAAAATAAGGTTCAATTTGTGATGTATGTGAATTTTTTGTGCTGTTGATACTGTCACCTTTTGAATATGATTACTGCGTCGAGTGTCATAGATACAGACATCGGTGTTTTCTGAAATAATATTTTCGCTCTTAAGCAAGTCATTTTTTTACAAAAACTACTGATTCGTAAATCAAGAGACAAGGTAATGGTAAAATTGATGGTAATTGTCGATTAATAAAGAGAGGCTTGCAAGAATCACGTGGGTGGGTTATGTTTATTATCTTTTGTGTGATCTAACAGTCTGGGAGCTATAAGGTGTATTTCCCCAGAATATTATGCCATATTTCAGGCGGGAATGAACATTCGCGAAATATACACAACGAGCAGTATGAAGGCTGACTGAATTTGAAAGAATTCTGAACGCGTAGCATAATGAACTTAATTTTGTGTTCAATTCATTTAAATGGACCTTCCATTTGAGGTTTGACTGAATTGAGATACTTAAAAATGTTGTTGCCTTAACATCAGTCAATGGTACACCGTTCATTTTCAATGGAGCACAGAATTGTTTATTTGAAATGGAAAACTTCATTAAAACCATTTTCTTTTCTTTTATTATTAATTTGTTATTTCGAAACCAATTTTAAACATCAGATATTGTACTATTTACGGTTTCTTTATTTGCAATGAATATTCGTATCATCTGCAAAGAGAACTTTTCTTCCGTTTCGAATAGTCGAGTGTATATCGTTTACGTTTAATAAGAAGATAATAGGTCCTAAAATAGATCCCTGAGGGATTCTGTGCGATTGGCAGAGTCAGAAAGGTGTGTCCATAATGTCTATTATTCCAGTAAGGTATTTCTACTCTCTGAGATCGTTGTTTAAGATACGAACGTAACCAATCTAGGGCAATACCACGGATTACATATAAAGGTAATTTTGAAAGTAAAATGTCATGATCAATAACATCAAAAGCTTTAGAAAGATCTAAAAATAATCCAGTAGGTGCTTCGTTTTGATCTAATGATGAGGCGATATTTTTAAGGAAAGAGAATATGGCTGTATCTGTAGATTTTGATTTCCTAAATCCATGTTTTCAATCTGAAAGCGTGTCGTGTTTACTGCGAAAGGTTTCCATTCGTACGTAAAAATGTCTCTCTAATATTTTTGAAAAAACGTACAGAAAAGAAATAGGCCGATAATTTAGAATTTAATTTTTGTTGCTTTTTTGAAAAGTGGCCTAATCTTAGCTGTTTTAAAAATATCTGGAAACATGTATCTGGTGCATAAGGATGCATTATATATGTGAGTCAACGGGTGTATAATGGCAGGCGCACAGGACTTTAACAAACAATCCGGAAACTCGTCTAAACCGATCGAATATTTATTTTTTATTTTACAGATTATTTTGAGAATTTATAGGAAAAGGTTTCGGAAACGAACATCGTATCTAAAATTTTTGGGGAAATGTCTGATATTGAATTTTGTGGCTGAAGACCCTTAGTGATATCGGCAGCAATTCTCGAAAAGTATTGGTTAAAAATACGAGCCGCTATTGCTGGGTCGGTCACATTTCTATCGTTATATTTTAAAACAACATTACAAGGTTTCTAGTTGATTTGGTCGTATTTTTTATTATATTACACACTGCTTTTGTTTTGTTATTTGAGTTCAAAATATCCGGATCGTGTTTTATGATTTTAACCTGCCTTATGACTTTTCTTAACAATGATTTGTGTTTTTAAAGTAGAGGAGGAAATCATAAGATACGTTATGATGTTTAGAAATGAAAGAAAGAATTCGCGTGTTTTTACATGATGTCATAATCCCTTGCGTTATTCAAGAATTGCTTTTCCACGAAAAAATTAATTTTATTTTTTGAAGAGGAAAGCAAGTATTAAAATGAAATGATAGCGTTGAAAAAAATATTTATTTTTACTGTTTGTATCAACAATATTATAAACCGCGTCCCACGACTCCTGCATCAAGTAATCAATGAATAATTTTATTATAAATCCATTATAAATACCATAAATTTTATTAAATAATCTAGTCATACGTGTCTTATTTACTGTCAGTGTTCGCATTTCTTATAATGGTGAGAATTTGTGCATCGTGGTCACTGTATCCGAAATCTTTTGCTTCAACTTCATATCGAGAAGTAGTTTTGTTAATTATAATTTGATCGATTGCCTTCATTGAGTTTAGTGTGATCCGTGTAGGTACATTTATTGTAATATCTAAACTGAAACAATTAATTAAATTTAGAAATTGTTCTTTCTCGATACATGACCTAGTGACAAATTGGACATTTTTGAATCATTATGGCGGCTACTTAATGATGCCGAAAGGTATGTCGTGGTCATAATCGGCAATAAAAAAGAATTTTCTACCATTAGAGCAAAACATTGGCTTTCAGCTCGTAATACAAGAGAGCATTTAAAAAATGTCTTTTTGAATTCAATATGGCGTACAGTTTGAGAGGCCACATTGGTATGGCATACAACTCCTTCATACTTTGGGCACCTAGCGAACAATATACAACAAGAATTAGCTGTTTATTCATTCCCCAATTGTATAGTTTTTTTGTTGTCTTTTTTTTACCCATTCAAAAAATTGTGCAGCGCAATTTGGCGTCGACACCTACGTGCCGCCATACTTGCGTTTTCGTGTTTCTCATAACACTGGCTAACATCTCAAAATGTTTTAGCTTTGAGCTTATCATGCGTGGATTTCCTTGCTGGCTCCCAGTCTATTCGGCCAATTACTCAATTTCCCTTCACAAGACGACCTCTGTCGTACTTTTGACGTTGACCACCACCAAGTTGTTGTGGCTGCAACAATATTTCTGAGGGCAATTGTCCATGCCCACATTTCTCAATCTCCCTACAACATACTTTTTAAAATTGTTTATAACAAATCCGTAAAAATGTAATATTACACAATGTTTTCTGCCAATTTCTTGCTCCTGTGTGTAGTATATTACTGTGTGGACTATGTAATGTAGTCAAAATTCACTGTTAACAGAAAAAGTGTTTTGTCTATTTTCCAGATTTCTGTCTGTTTATGGACAATGATATCACATAAACTGTATTTAGGATTTTGAACAAAACTGATTTTCTCCTGATTTAGCAACTGTCAAAGACCCCCAAATTTGAAATGGATATTTTAAATTTATGGGTACTTTACATGGAGACACTTCAACATTTTGGAAATTTTCTCAAAAATGACCCCAAATCTCTCTCCTCTCTCTCCCTCTATCTCCCTCTCTCTCTCTTTCTCTCCCTCTGCCCCTATCTCTCCCTGCCTTCCTCTTTCTCCCTCCCTCTTTTTTTTTCTCCTCGCTCCTTCCTCTCACCTTCCTCACCCTTTTCTTTCCCTCTGCCCCTCACTCTTTCTCCCTGTCTCTCTCTCTCCTCCTCTCTTCTCACTCGATGGAGAACTCATCCAATCAGGAGCTCCAATACCAAAATTTTAAGTCATAGTGATGTGTATTTGTCACCCCTCTCCTTTTAGTTCATAACCTTGAAGTACTGCTATGTTTAAATCAGAATATAGGGTAATTATGTCATTTACTAATGTTTGAATTTTTTTTACTGAAATTGCATCAGTGTTAGTAAATCAATTATCTCAAAATGACCCCAATTTTTTCCATTATATATTTTCTTCAATACAGCAAAGTTGGCTTAATAATGTAGTACAGGTCCAACTTTTGTTAACATGCCTGGAATTTGGAAAATTGCCAAAATTCTTTTTGTTTTTGAAATTGTCCTTAATCTTCAATATTGAAGCTAGATATTTCTTTCTGAATGTGACCATTTCCACCTTCTATTAAATATTTAAATCACTTCTGGAACCTTTTTATTGCAGTATTTGCGTAATTTTGGTGACTAATTTCAATTTTTTTTGTGTCAGTCTTATACCTGCAGTAATGAAGCTAGAACTTTCTTTGTTAATGCAATCTATTCCACAATATTTGGTCTTTAAACCATTTCATATACACTGGTTTCAAAATATTATTAGTTTTCATGTAATATGATGAAAAGTTTCAATTTTATTTCGAATTTGTTGTACACCATGTATATTAAAACTAAGTATTTCTTTCTTAAAACAATTTACACCTCAATATTATCTCATTGAATTGTTTCATACCCTTTTGTCATAATATTAGTAATTTTCATGTAATTTTGAGTTATGTCAGTTTTCAAGCTTGTGTTACTGTTATTAGGATAAAAGATGCATGGAGAACGAAAATAATACTTCAGTGCATGGAATTGCAGTTTGTTGTAGAAAATTCTGTTTCTTTATAATCAATTTTTTTTTAAAACTCTCTAGAATCACATGTGAAGGTCATATAAACTTTTATAAATTATTTATTGACATCAAAATAATGTGTGTACAATGTCTTCATAGCTGATTCTTTACAAAAACGAAAACTCAGAACTGGGGTGATTGGTATTATTATACTAATTGTAATATCCAATAACATTGGCTATGCAAGTAGAGAAAACCACAAACTATAACCACATTCATTCACTAATTCTTTATGGATAATAAACCATAAACATCACTTTCAAATTCATGAGACTTTGTTGGAATCTGAACTTGAAAGCAGAAACTTAATTAAATTTGTTGAGAATAGCTTCAAAATATTTTTAGTTCCACATTCAAATAATATTAAATACATCTGTTCCAGATTAGACTTTTAAAAAATTCTTGGTAAATTTCAATTGTTAAACATTGAATCTTCCCTGCTAGAAAAGTTTCAATGCTCTTATATGGCTTCACAGCCTCAGAGAGAAGACAGAATGTTAATAGAGTTAATATGAGTTTTGTTATGATGTAGCATGAAAAGTATGTAAGGGAAGAGAGTTAATATTGCAATATCTTTATTTATTTTAAAGTTCTGTTTTGTTGTATGACTTTACACGATAATCATATTCACAATATAGGGCCTAATAAGTCTTAATAATACAATGTTTATTCAAAGTATTGAAGTCACAGCTTACATACTTTGAAAGATTTTATTTTGTTTTTAAAAACAAGGAAAGTATTACTTCGCAAAGTTCAATCATTGCCTCCATGTCTATTTCCATGACTGTGACAATGTGTAAATGTGTGAGAGTTTTATAGGTAACAATAAAGCAAAAATACACCACAGAACAATTTTAATGATTAGTAGTAATTTTTTTTGATTGTATAATGGTGCTTTTCAAGGATAAATTTTCTCTTAAATCATAGTCATTTATTAGACTATGTGTTAAGAGAAAAATTTATCTTTGAAAAGCATCATTATACAATCCAAAAATAAGTATTTAAATAAGTATATTTAAGTAATTTATTAAATAAGTATCACTATTTCACATTGTAACCTTTCAATATGATGTAGAAAAAGTGCTTTCCTCTTTTTAGAGTTGGTGTGGGTATCTTAGCAACTATCTCATGTTTGGGTATAACTGATCGTATAAAGTGATTTATGAGTCTATGCATGTATTTAATTTTAAAATAAACACCTTCTAATGAGGGATATTACTTCTCACACAAAATTCAGATTACTTTACTTTCGGAGTTTGACATTGAACTTCAATTTGATTACCACAAAATTTTTGAAGCTTCAACTGTAAAAATCAGTTGCTTTACAAAACACTTTAGGCAGTCATTGTGCCAACTGTAACCAAACATAAACATTGGTTGTACGTTATATTTCTAAGTGAAGCAACTAACTATAGGAAATTTGGTGTACAAGCCACACTATTTAAATTTTTTGAAATTGTGGCATTGTTTCAACCCTTAAAATGTTATCCCATGCTACCTTAATTAAAGTTTTAATCATAACTCTCATTCGTTTATTTTTGATTTTGATTGATTGATTATTTCATGATTCATTGCTCGTCAACTGTAGTCCTGTAAATGTAATGCATATTTTTATCATGGGAGGTGATTATGTTCTTTCCCCACTGGATACCGAGATTCAGCACCTACTTACATGTTACTTGCAGGGTTTCCCAATCCAAGTATGAGGAATCAAGGGAATGCCATCCCAGCCAGATCAAGCTCAAAGCTTCCAACTGGTCTCTGTCATGTGTAGTAGTGTCATGCATGAAAGTGTAAGTGTGTATAAGTTAGGGGTGAAGATGAGACAAGAAAGAGGAAGGAAAGATGGGGTGTGGTCCTTGGCCTGTTTGTTAGGGTGCTGTTCCAGTATTTGTGCATTTTGATTTTGATTTAGTTCTTTGTTATAATGATCAGAAGAACCAAAAGTCAGTAATGTGTCTTAATTAAGACAGGTGTGTCTGTTTTTGTTTAAAATGCAGTGTCCTTAACTGATTAACTGATAACATTTTGTTTAACTGGAAAAATATTATAAATCAAGAAAAGCAAATATACTCTTATAAATCCATAAAAATCCTTAAGCTCATAAAAACATCCAAACAAGTCTGCTAATAAAACATTAGCATCTCATCATAAATGTTTTTAAATATCAAATAAAACAAATATTTACATCTTAACATTTTTTTAAAATTTTCATTTAAAATTCAACAGCTTCAATTATTGTCTCTTACAACAACAATAAAATGCAAGTCTCTCGCCTAGCTCAGTGCTATACAGCCGACACCGGGACCTTTAGAGAACCAATGTGGCTGCTTCGCTTGCAAACTCAGGCGGTCAGGATTCGACGGTGAAGTCAGGTGATGTTATATCAATAAAAACTTCCTCACGATACGTGCAGTACTCAGGAGAACAGCCTTTTTCATTTTATGAATGTGCCAGTTCTTAAGGCCAAGCCTTGCAGACGATGAAGTTAGTTATTCAGAGACCAGTTCATTTGCAGAGATAACCACAGGAACTACTTCAACAGATACTAACCGCCACATGTCGCTCAGTTTAATAGCCAAGGCCTGATATTTTCGCTTCTTCTCGGCAATGGAAGTGGCTATATTTCGGTCTAGAGGGATAGCTATGTCAACTATAATCCCTTTCCGTGAAAACTTGTCGACCCATATTATGTCAGGTCTGTTGGCTTCGACCCTGCGATCAGTGGTGATGGCAACATTCCACAAGAGCTTCCACCGTTTCGTCTCCAGAACTGAATCCGGAATATCTGAATCCTTGAACTTGTAGTATGGGACCTCTTTCTCTACCACCTCTGACTTGGCAGCCAGGTCCTGATGGACAACCGCAGCAACGTCATTGTGCCGACTCAGATATTCTGTCTGTGCGAATGCACAACACACGCCCATTATGTGTTGGAGGATTTCGCCGGGTTGATTGTAAAGTCGGCAGCGGTCCTCTACACTCATATCCCCAATCACATACCTTTGGTAATTGCGAGTGGAGGTTACTTCGTTCTGAATAGAAATGACGAAGCCTTCTGTCTCAGCAAAGAGGCCAGAGTTTGTTTGCCAGGAGACTGATGATGCAATGTTCACAGCGTTCCCTTTGAGCTCAGCAGGAAACCTGCCATGTAAACGCTTCTGGGCCCATTCACTCAGCCTATCTTCTTTGGTGATACACAGACTCTCAGAGTCCGCTTCACTGAGGTTCAATTGAGTAAAATTCCCGTCTGTGGCACAAATTGCTTCATGCACAACCGTCGTTTTCTGAAGGAAGTATTTGCGAAGATTGTTGATTTGCTTCGCGCAAAGGGACTCAAAATCCTAAAGACCTCTACATCCTTCTCTCCGGGGTATGTACATTCTTGCCACTGAACTGTTGGGATGGTGCATGCGGTATTTGGTAAGAGTGGTCCTAACTTTTCGATTAAGGTCCTGCAGTGCAATTGTTGTCCAGTGAAGAACACCAAATGTATAGACAGCCACAGGTACTGCCCAAGTGTTGATGAGGTTCTTTCCATTTAAAAGAGTTTTACAAATTTTTGCGACTCTTTGCAAGACTTTATTTTGAATAACATGCCTCATCTTGGTTTCACTTGTGCTCGAAAGTTGATGCACGCCTAAATATTGGTGCCACACATCAGGATGAGTTTGTCCGGATAGAGGATTTTCCCCCTTTTCACGTGCACTGCAGCGCATTTATCAATGCCAAATTCTATACAAATAGAGTCGCTGAAGGTCTTTACAAGTTCAAGCAGCGAGGAAAGCTGGTTCTTATCTTTGGCGTATAACTTGAGATCGTCCATGTAGAACTGATGATTAATGAGGATATGGGGGTATTTGGTGATTTCATATCCCATACCCGAATCTCTTAACATTCTGCTGAGAGGGTTTAGAGCTAGAGAGAACCATAAGGGACTTAGACTATCTCCTTGGAAAATTCCTCGTTTAATCTTCAGTTCCTTGGTGGTATAACCGCCTCCAGAAAAGGAGACTTTTATCTTTGTACGCCAAATTCCCATGCAATGTCGGATTAGGTTCATATACTGGGCATTTACTTTGTAGAGGCGAAGGACTTACAAAAGCCAGGAATGAGGTATTGAGTCGAAGGCCTTGGTATAGTCGATCCATCCAACAGAAATGTTGCGGTGTCTTTTTTTTTTTTGGCTTGATTGACTACAACACTGTCTACTATCAATAATTCTTTGCAACCTTGAGCACCCTTTCTACAACCATTTTGCTCTGGTGCCAGAAGATTGTTGGCTTTCAGATGGGTATTCAGCATACTAGCTAGTAAAGATGTACAAATCTTACATACTGTGGGGAGACAAGTGATGGGTCGATAGTTTATCGGAGCCTTAGGATTGTTAGACTTGCTTATCATAAACGTAACGCCTTCAGTAAAAGACGCCGGAATGATACTTGGATCATTGAATGAGGCTTGAAACCACCTGGCCAAGACAGCGTGAGTACATGGGAAATACTTCCACCACAAGTTTTGTATCCCATCAGCACCTGGTGCTTTCCAATTCTGCGTCTTCCTGATTGAATTGAAGATATCTTTCCGTGTAATATTAGGCGTGCACATTTGAGGTATATCACAACACTTCTCTTCCTCTTCTGCTATCCAATCAGCTTCATCATGGGTCTTGGGAATGCTCCATATATTACTCCAATATTCCTCCATTTCGGAGCTTTTAAGAGCTGTTTCCGGCAACATACTTTGATCTTTGAGTTGCCTGAAAAATTTCTTCTGGTCGCATGAATACATAGCACTCTGTTGTCTTCGTTTCACTGCTTTATGATATCTTCTTATACGCCACGCAAGGGCTGAGATGCGCTGTTTTATGTACTCAAGTCTGTCTCGAAGCCTCTCCTCAAAATTTGGCTGGGTTCTTCGAATTCTCATCTTTCGTCCAATCGCCTTCACTGCATTGGAGACCTTTCTAGTTGCGTTCTCAGGAGCTGTAAAGAAGGCTGTCAGGTTGCCTGAGTCTCGCCGGAAGCTTTCGATCTTGCATTCAATACGTCTCAACCATGGGGTTTGGGTGGGTTTAGAATCTGTACTGCGTGTTTCGATGTTTCCAATTGATCCTTTATATGTTTACCTAGTCCCTGTACAACAGCAAGGGCTGTGCAAGACACATAGCTTACCACTTCCTCAAGCGATGTCGATTGTTCTACATCAACCTTCAGCAAGTTATTGACCGCTTCCATCGCTGCATTTGTACGCGGGCCATATCCCAATCGTGAGATCCATGGTCGGGAGGATAAGGGGATACCATGATAGTACGTCTTCATGGCTTCGTAATGCACAGCCCAAGAGAATTGCTCAGACACTAGGAGGCAGGATTCATCAGAAATCGTCTCCACAGACTCCTGATTAGCTTGTGGATCTTCATTATTTCTTCCTTCATCAGTC
The DNA here is from genome assembly GCA_011170035.1 of Teleogryllus occipitalis. Taxonomy (NCBI): domain Eukaryota; kingdom Metazoa; phylum Arthropoda; class Insecta; order Orthoptera; family Gryllidae; genus Teleogryllus; species Teleogryllus occipitalis. Next base: position 99,410 of record BLKR01003916.1, read on the forward strand.
ACATTCCTATTCTCAACACATAAGAATGCTCTTACATTCTCCCTAATGGTATTTATTTCTGCACTTGAGAGAAATAAATGGTATTTATTTCCTTACAATGATGGTGCGCTGCTGGTCACACACTCTCTGCTCGGATACCGGTATGTCGGGATGCAGCTTTAACCATTCTTCGTGAAATCGCGTCCTGTATCCCTCCACGTCCGCTTCAAGCCTAGTAGCGCAAAAGTATGCTTGCATAATGGAGATATTTAACTCCTTAGTCAATTTCATGCGTTGGCGTTTGTTCTGAGGTCGGACGGGGTGAGCTGTTGTCTCACCCAACCTGCGACCCCCAGTACTTGTTTGTATCGTGGTCGCCATAAGTGGTGCAGCGCCACACCTCGGATGGTATGGGGAGGCTCCACTGCTCTCCACTGATACAGGTAGCACATTTCTCACTGCGAGCCCGGTGCCAGAACTCGCAGCGCCGCCTTGCAAGTGCGGGTCGCATGCGTCACGAATCCTTTTACTTCTTCTTATGACTGCTTCTCCACATGCGGACCGGGTAAGAGTCGAGAGTGGAAACAGCTCTCGCCTCTGAGCCAGAGCCCCATCTGCGCACCATCACCTAACCCCTAAAGGCTTAGCTCAGGCACTTACAGCCCGCAAAAACACAGGGATGGCTATTTCGGATGCTACCCCATCTTCCAGTTGCCAGTTGGTTAGCCGATCCCTTTCCCGGATGTCAGGGGCACAGGTCACCTCCCACCTTCCAGAAGAACAGATAGGCATCCGATTTGGCGGGTTGCCATTGCCCTGATAGTCGACACTCAAAAGTGACTACGGCCGTCCCCCACGTGCCGTAGCTGTTCTCTCAGTCCACGCAGGGCTGGTCTTCGAAGGACGTAAAGAAAAACGTGAAGTGGATAGGAGATAGTTTGGGAACAGAATCAGGAAAACGGCTAAGGGACAGCTAAGGTATCATTTTGGCAAAGGAATAGATGGAACAGCGGAAAAGGAATGGCGAATGAATGGATCAATTTCAGATGGAGGGACAGCGGACAGAGGACTCCTGTTAGTCGCCTTTTACGACGGGGGAGATCCCGTGGCGCTATTCCACAAAAAAACCGGACACCACACGGGCTTTATTATTATTATTATTATTATTATTATTATTATTATTATTATTATTATTATTATTATTATTATTTATTTATTTTTATTTTCTCACCTTATTGGCACTTTTGAATGAATTGCACAGATATACAAAATCAAAGCACAATAATCTATTTTTTAAAAAGAATTTATAATACATTATTTCCCATGAATTTCCGCACTACCCTTGTTGTTGAAATAACAACTGCCTTCTGCATGAGTTTGTACAGGTCTTCATTCAAACCCAGTTGCTCAAGGCCCCAAATCAGATTCCTAGGGATGACTCCGGTGCTTGAAACAATTATCGGGATAATGTTGACTCTTTCCATATTCCAGAGTTTCTCAACGGGTTCAACAAGATTTGCATATTTACTGATTTTTTCAGTGTATTTGCTTTGAATGTTGGCATTATTTGGGACAGAAACATCAATAAGCATGACATGTTTCTCACGCTTGTTAATCACAACGAAATCCGGTCTATTGTGAATCACTGTCTGGTCTGTTAAGATAGTTCTATCCCAACACAAGCGCCACTCTTCGTTCTCCAGAACACTCGTAGGTTGGTACTTAAAGTACGTACCTTATCTTCAGTCAGAAGACAACATTTCTGAGCCAACGCTTGATGTAAAATTTTGGCCACCTAATCATGTCGCTGTTTATACTCGGTGCCCACCAAATGTGTACAACCCGAGGTAACATGAATTGATTCTACTGTTGGACAACCATAACCAAATAACTCATTCTGTAAATTGCCATCTCTAACAATTTGCTTCAAATAGTTTCGCGTTGGAATAACTTGATCCTGAATAGCCAACATAAACCCTTCAGTATCTGGAAAGATATGTCCTGATATAAGCCAGTAGTTTGATGCTTTCAAATCGACATGTTCTTGGCTCATCTCATGTGGATGTCTTCTACAAAGAGCTTTGGCCATCCATAAATCTCTCTTTTGGCCGTCATTGCATGAGAAATCCGCAACATCCTCTCGCGACAGCTCTATCGGAGTATAGACATCTGCTTCACAAATTGCTTTATGCAGTTTTGATGTATTTGCCGCAGAGTGGAAATACATTCTCATGCTCTTCACTTGCCGACAAACTTGGTTTCCAATGCCTGTGAGTCCTCTTCCACCCATATTTCTCGGAAGTGTTATACGTTCAACTGCAGATTTTGGATGGTGCATGCGTGCTTTCGTCATTAAAACTCTCATTTTCCGTTGTAAGTTCTCAATGTCAGTTTTGCTCCACTTAATAATGCCAAATGAGTAGTTTAAGACTGGGACAGCGTAGGTGATAATAGCTTTTATGATATTTCTTCCATTCAACTTGTACCTAGCAGAGATGTAAAGGCTCTAAATTTTTGTTGTCAACCAGTGATATTTAGTTTTCTAAAGAGTTATCATTCCTTAACTTTTAAAGATTTATTTTTATTTCTTAAGAGCTTAAATCTGCAATTTTACCAATTTTACCTTACTTATTACAAGTTTAAGTTCTCTTTAACATGAAATGTCAAACAATTAAATCAGACTACTTACTCAATGTTCGAAAAAAGAAAATTTTTAAAAAATACTTATTAAATCCAATTAAAGACTGATTTTTAAATATTTAATTTTGAAACTACCAACACTGTTGTAGTTGACAACGTGAAACTGTTCTGCAAGACCAAATGACATTAAACTTATTTGTGTGGGTGAGAGAGAGAGAGAGAGAGAGAGAGAGAGAGAGAGAGAGAGCAGGGGAAAGTCTTCCAAAGACACTGCGGAGCCCACACTCCGCAGCGTGTATGATTCACAGCAAACCTGTGACTACCCACTAAATACCCTTCCCATTCTTCCGATTCCCTTCCCGCGGAACCGCCGTCAGGCTTTGCATCGCGGGAGGGGCAGGTCGGCTCTATGCCAAATAATGTCACGGGATACGCTTTCGAAATCGTTCTCCGAAGCTTCTTTAAAACTTTTGCGGCATAGGTGGCTACCGCTCTCCAATTCTCTTGGGACACCAGCATCCTAGAGACGATGGTATCAGGAGTCACAACCTATAGGAAGAGTCTGTGGAATTCTTCCCTCTCCTCAACAAAGCATGGACAGTGAAAGAACACTAGCTCTACATCTTCAACCAGAGGATCACAGGTTGGCCATGAGGAGTCATCGTCCAACCGGAAACGGAGTTGGTATGCACGGTAGCACCGGGCCCCGTTAAACACTTGGTCAAATAATGATTCACATCTCCGTGTTTCATTTGGGTCCACTTCGCTATGATTGGATTAAGACGAAATGTCCATCTACCAGTGTATGATAGAGTCCATCGCCTTTGCCACTGAGCCATTGTCAACTCTCTCTTTCTCTTCCTTCATGATGACGCTACTATTTGTAGCTCCCTCTCGCTTATGTCTGTACAGCCTGGCCCTTTCTTTTCCCATTAGATCTATAGGGGGCATGTCGGCTATCATACACACAGTGTCATACGACACCGTGCGAAACGTCCGCGACACCCTCAAGGCGGACCTTCTGTACACTGACTTCGCACCGCGGGCATACGACTGGATCCCAAAGGAATTAGCCCAAAGGGGGTGGGTAGAGCAGCATTGAGTTAAATACGCTAGACAGTTTCCTCCGGTTACTTTGCCTTAGACCCCCGACGTTAGGCATAATTCGTGGCAAGGCGGAGGCCATGCGAGACGCTTTCAATCTCGGTCAAGTACCGAGCCTTGTGGAACACCACCCAAGACACCATAGGTCTTTACTCCGGTCACAGTTTCGATGTCGATGACGACCCTAATTGCGTCTTCTGTGGATCTCGCCTTCCTGAAGCCATACTGATTATCAGACAGTCCCTGTGGTTTCTCCGCGTAGGATTCAATCCGCTTGCAGATGATCCACTTGCCTTGATCCTTTGCCAGCAGTATCCAGTAAACGTATAAGCCAATATACTGACGGGTCGCTAGGTGGCTTATCACCCTTCGGAAGGAGGACCAGGCGTTGTTGCTTCCAACGACGGGGGAAATTCCCTTCTCGCACGCACGCATTGTATGCCTCTAAGAATAGATCTGGCCGAGTCTTAATAGCGACATTCGGCACCCTATCCAAGCCGGGGGCTTTTCTATCTTGAACCTTATCGCAAGCCTTGGACAGTTCGTCTAATGAAACCGCCGAAGTCTCGTGTAGATCTTCAAGCGGACCCATAGGCGGCAACACATCGCTCTGATGAGGAAACAGGATAACAACTGTCTTCTCCGTGAAGACTGGGCAAGTCGGGGGTGGCCTGGACAGAGCCTTGAGCCTGGCTGTTACCACCTTATACGGACGACCTCAGGGGTCAGCATCCACCTCGTTGCTTAGCTCTTTCCAGCAAAGATCCTTGCTGATATTAATAGCTTTTGTAAAAGCTCTTCTGGCAACTATGCGATTCTCCTTGAGAGTGTTATAATTTAGGCGCCCCCACCCGCGTTGCGCCAATGTACGTGCGCTGTGGCATTCTCTGCGAAGTTCCGCGATCTCGTCAGTCCACCAGTACACTGGAGGACGGGGTTCCTTCCTGGGGCGTTTCGTCATTGACGCATCACAAGCGTCAAAGATCCGGTTCATTGCCGTTCCCACCGTCAGAGTTTCCGACCAGCATAACGTTGCCCTCCATCGTGGCAGCGAAAGAATCGCGATCGAACGTCCTGTGGTTCCACGTGGCTCTTTTATCCCTTGCAGAACTTAACCTACACTTCTCCCTGACTTCATATACAATAACTTGGTGGTCGCTATGTGTATAATTATCGCTAACCTCCCACGCCGTAATCCGACTAGCAAGGGTATCACATGCGAATGTAAAGTCAACGATGGAGCTGCGACCATTCATGGCAAAGGTCGGGCTGTTACCCGTGTTACAGAGGTAGACGTCTAAATGGGCAAGGCTGTCCAGGAGAGCCATCCCACGTTGGTTCTTTACCCAGCTGCCCCACTCAGTGGCCCATGCATTAAAGTCCCCAGCAATAATAAGAAGCCTTCGTCCTCTCGCATCATCCAATAATCTATCGAGTAACGCCTTGAACTTCTCAAGCGACGCTCTGGGTGCGACATAAACACTGTAAAAATATTTAGCGATCACCTTGATCCAGGTGAATCCATCCCCTGGGACTTGCATAACTTCCTGGACTGGACTATTATTACAATCCACACCGCAGCTCGATTGCACCGTCCGAAACCCATTGAAGACCGGTTATATTCCTGTATTGCTCCCACAGGATCGCGATGTCTATCTTCAGCTCGCGCACCGTCTGGCTGAGGTCTTGCACCGCCTCGTACACACTCGTGTGTGAGCGTGTGTGTGTGTAAATAAAACATTGAGAATTGACTCCAAGGCATGTGCCAACCATTACAAGTTGGCACATTTTGTCTTGATAAATTTTAAAGACTCTAGAAGTTAATAAGTCAATTATTGAGGAATTTTAAAAAATACTACAAAGTAGACAAATAAATGTAGTTTCCATTGATATACTCAACCTTGTCACAACTAAACCTTAATTGCGGAAAACCTTAATTGTGTAAAAACTAACTACTGGTGCCAACCAGATCCAGCGTCCCATACTTTTTAAAACATTAATTTAAGATTAAATCACTTGAGATTATTGTCTTGACTAATTTTATAAGTAATGAATGTATGGCAAGCGTAAATTCAATGACTCCTCACATTAGTAATTAATGTGTTCAAATATCACTTGATGTTCAAATATCACTTGCAAGCTTGCTTTTTATCACATAGACCTATCCTTTTCTTACTCCATTTTTGTCCATTATAAATTTATTATGTTTCGATAACTCAAACTTATTATGGATTAAAATGTAAGAGAAAATTTTCATTTGAAAGACATTAAATTTAAGGAGGCTAACTAATCTTTTAAAGAAATTTTCAATTCAAGAAACTAAAATAGTACTAATTTACTAGCTAATAATGCAATCTGAAGCACTGTCGCGAATTTTCTAATACTTTTATTGGTGAAATTTTCAATTATGTAGATATCACAGTAACTTCGTTTTGAATTTTGCGGGTCCATGGAAAGAGGAAACGATTTGAAGGTGTTCCTTTGGTAGCTATTTCAAATCTTACGACTAGTGTAATAAGTGGTGAAAAGTTATATTAAGTAATATCATTTTCCAAAGAGATAATTTATGTTTAAAATACCCTTTTTAGAAAATATTTCGGACGATGTAACAATTTCTTGTTATTTTAATTGCGTTCTCATAATAAAAATGTTGAGTATGAATAATTTCTTGAATAAAGATTTCTTTATTTTAATAACTGGTTTCTTCAGGAACTTTAAATTTAATTTTAAAAAAGTATTCACAATTAATCTGAATGAAGAAACGAGAGAGTGTAACATCAAAGTGACTACAGAACATAATTAGTTCTTTATGTCGATCTTGAGCGCTCTCCATTGCACCCAATGCACCTTGATGTCCAGCTTCTGTTGTTGGATTTGTCGTCCATGAATATGTGTTGCGTTCCTTAGAAGAAATGTATTACATTATTTATTTTCTCCTAAAATAAAAGTTAATACGTGTATTAACTTCATTTTTTAACGTTTTCTGCCCGACTGTTGCTCGGTCGCGCAAGAATAGAGGTCGACGTAATCTTTTTTTCGAGAGTAGTAGTTCGGCATCAGTCCCCCACCACATCGTGGTGAGGTGTGGTCTTCAGCCATTTTTTGGAAGAATTTTCTTCTCGATTAAGTAAAACAGGAGGTAATATTTATTTTCATGTATCTTATCGTGAGCATGGTAGAACGTTCTTTAAAGTTTAATCATTAAAAAATATAGGCGCAAACTTCTGAAAGGTAATGTTTAACCTGATTTGGTGACAGCCGGTTCTTGTGCTGTAGATTACTTTCGTTGTCTTGTGTGTACTGTATTGGTGTTTTGTGTACAATACATGTAAATAATGAGGAATATGTGTGAAACTTTTGTGTGCGGTATCAATGTAGATGCTAGTAATTAAACTTTACCTTATCCGAAGTAACTTTAACCTGTCTATGCTTGTGACATTTAGTTTATTCAGAAGCATTGAAAATTTTTTGTTATATATTTAAATGTTATGGTATTTTAGAGTCCCCAGGTAAGTTGTACAGCAAAAAATATAAAAGTTTTTCTTTTTAGTAAGCTTGTGTTAATGTCACCGCGTCTATATCATGCATATCGATACAGTGCTTTTCAAGACAACAAGCTATTACTTTAACATGAACATTTACCATGGTCTTAACTTAAATTATTTTAGTATAATGGCCTAACAAGTGCTTTAAAGTGATGCACATTTTACAGTAATATTGTTATGTAGATATTAACATTGTTGGAGCAATGAATTTTGGTGAAAGAAAGAAGCCATAATCTATGATATTGTGAGGGGACTTGATTAGATTTGACCAGCCTTCTAGTAAAATTAGTAAAATGCTTCAGATGGGTAGTTTGAAGGAGATAGGAAGATAATTTTAAATACAGAATGTTGGTTTAATGTGTGTGTGTGTTGTAAGTGATCAGAGACAAGCAAGACTGAAAGCAAGCTGCAGGAATTACTCTTTGACAGCATTAGTTGAATGTGGGTCAGTACACATACATACAAAACCAGCAAGTGTCTTCTAATTGCTCTAGAGTTGAATGTATTATAAGGCCTTGTGTAACTGTCCAAGGTTAATAATTTCCGTTGGTCATGGACATGGAAATTTGTCAGACACTTGTTTCATTATTCTGATCTCTATTCTCTGTTCATTTATATTTTGTCATAGGTATACCTAGTAAACATTAGTGACAATTTTTTAAAATTTATTATTCAATTGATATTAACCTCTTTTCTGAACTTTAAAAGGACATATTATTGAAATTTTTGCTTTACAGTAGCAAGCAATAATTTTTGATTATACATAAGTTTTCTCCTTTTAGAACAATTACAAGCTGTCATTCCCAAATTTTCAACATTTTTAAAACACATTTTGAATGTTTACTATTGATTAAGCAATTCTGAAAAGTAAATTAATTAATTAATTGAAAAGTGAACAAAGAAGACTAATAATTTCAATTTTTGGTGCATGTATTATTTAGTTAAATTACGAACATTAATTTTGCTCGAAAATTAATTTCTTTCTCCCTTTTGAAAAAGTTTTAAGGATACGTTTAGATTTTAATCCCTTACCTTCTTCGTTCTAATTTCATTTGTCAAAATCCATTATTCCATTCATTTCTTTAAACTTGTGCGGTGTGCGTGAAGACAACTGTATCTGTATTAAAGAGAACATTACAATGTACATCTGGAGGAGGATTAGAAATAGCAGAAATTGAAAAAAAAATTATTTATAAAATTTTTAAAATAATTTTTCTTTAAAATGATTCTTTAATTGTGGAAAAGGAAAATTACTTGAGGTAAATTACTAATTTACTAGAGCTGTCCTGAATTAGGTTTTAAATGAATAAAATGTAATCTGATAAAAGAATTAAAAAAGGTTATTCACCAATTAAATTTCAGAAATAATAGGTGTCACTTCTTTGGCCATTTTAAGTTTATCATAAGCTTCTCTGTGTATATACTTTAACATTCAACCAGAACCTTTTAATTCAGACTGTTATAAAGGAGATTGGTGTGTCCTAAAGAAATTGCATAAAACAATGACTTTGATATTTTTGGCCCTAAATAATGGATTATTATTGTATTGTCTTTGAAATCTGAAAAGTTTATTTTAAAGGTGTAAAAGAATTCTGGTTATGATAATACCTAGTAACGAATGTCTTATTTTATTATGATATTATATAGAAATCTTATTGTTTTTTATGGACAAACTGATATAGAAATATTCCACTTTTATTTGCACATATGGAAGTTACATAGAACAATGTTCCATGTCAAAATTTATGCACCTCTTTAGATGTCAGTGTGAATATAATAATTGAAATTTGCCATTAAAAAAAATGAAAAGTATAAAATAAAGCTAATCAGTGCATAAAACCATTAAGCCAGTTCAGGCAAAGTCTGACTGAACCGTCTTCAGCATTTATTAGCTTAATTATTTTATTACATTTTTTCTTTTAAATGTGGCATTTGTTTTTGTATTCATACTGTTTGATTGACATCTGAAGTAACTTACTTCCGTACATACAAATAAGTAGAGTATTTCTGTCTTTCTGTAAAAACAAAAAGGATACCATACAATATCATAATTTTGGAGAACTGGGAGGGTAAATCAATAAAATGGTCCTGTTTTTTCTATAGTGCCAACATTTTGGCCAATTATTTGGCCTGCTTCAGGACTGTAGGATTGTGTTGCATGATGGAAGGGATCTATGTTCCTGGTTCCAGGAGAAACTAATTTTTGTAAATATGTATATTGTATACCACATATGTTCTTTAATGCAACATTAAAACAGCAGCCCTAAAGCAGGCCAAATAAATAGTCGAAACATTGACTCTAGGGAGGAGAAAAAAAGAAAGGAAAAAAAAAGAGTCTCTTTATTGACCAACACCCATAATTCTCCAAAAATATTTTAATGCGAGGTCAAAATCAACATGACGTACAAATTCATTGTTCAGATTTCAATTTAATATAGAATGTGTTAATGTAAGACTTCACAAAATTCTTTAACTTGGGTGTTGGGAATTTGGGTTTAGAGAAATGTAAATTGTTTGGTAAATTACATTCCAAGAAATGAGTATTATATTAAGGAAGATAGTTTGTTAATTTTTTTATACAAATTGTAAATGAAAATTTTAATTATAGCATAGAAAGATGGTGAAAGTTACAACTAGCTTGATAATGTGTGCAAATGTATGTACATGTTTGAATGTGTATTTGTTGAGGGTAAATGTATATGCAAGCATGTATATTGGAACCTAAATGTGCATGTGTGTTACTAATTACTTGAATGATAATAACCCAAATGATGAAATAGAAATTGTTTGGGAAAATGCATCATGTTAACATGTCATGATGCTATTAATTATAAAGTCATTGCATAGATTTTATATCTGATTTTTTGGCTCAGAGTAAAATCAATGCTTATTTTCTTAGAAATTGCATATTGTCTATCTTTACTCCCTTCTCTTTTAGAACCAAAATTTTGACCATAATTTCAGATGAGAAATGATATTGACATGGCAGATATTTGTTATTGTCCACGTTGTGCATTTATATAGGTATAGCAACTATTAAATGTTTTGAAAATTTCATAAAGATTATTTGGTTGGTGATATGTGTATTTGTTGTTAAAAGCCATTATTTTATTGGTTTTAAGGGTGGATTGAAAAGATAACCTTTTATTGCTAATATTTTAAAATACTTTTCATTGGGTAAATATCTGTTTTATTTTTCTTTAATGTTGTATGAGTTATTATGTATTTCAAACACGTTTTGGATTATAAGAGGATATTTTCAGAGTAATAATTATAGTGCTGAATTACATATATAAGATCTCCAATTGGTTGCATTGTATTAATATAATTTTGATTGACATGTAAAGAATAGGACTGATGGTTTGGCCTTGGGCTATTATAGTGTCATGAATTTGTGGTGGTAGTTTTGGTTGTCGAAAGTACCCTTGATAGGATGTGTTAGGAACCAGTATCCTTACATTTTGGTAAAATTATAGAGCTATCGGCCATCACATTGACCACTGTTAAAATTTCTTTTTCCTGAAGATCTTTATTTTGCTGTGGTGTCTACTCTCTCCCCTCCCTCCTCAGGATTTTCTAAATAATTTTTTTTCAAAATTTATTTCAGTGAGATCTTTATATTTTAAATGTGTGACGAGTTGTCAATAGTATGTTTTCAATGCTTCAGTGTTTCATATGGTCAATTTACTGATACTACTATCTTCATGTCATTTTCTTGGAGTTAAATTGCTGATATTGGTTTTTCATATTCACATTGTAGGAGATTAGACTTTTATGGTTGTCATGTGAATCAAAGGCAGAAGAGATACAGAAAACAATGAAGCATTTGTAAGAGGAATATACTCTCTGGGATAAAGAGCAAGATGGCAAAGAACTTGGAGAAGGAATGTTGCCTAGAAGTGGGAAGCATGGAAAAGGATGTAGGATTGGGTGATTTCCAAATAGACATAGAAAAAATCAGAGTTGAAGGGAAAGAAGAAATTAAGAATATGTAAATAGATCAATTTTGATTTATCATTAAATTAAGTTAATTTAGAATATACTTAATGAATGCATTTGTTCAATCTGAGTTGGAACTGTGGAACTGGTCTAAACTGGAAATGTTCATCACAGAAAGAATCTTGAAGAACTTACGTAAACAAAAGATTTTTCAAGAAGAAACAAGAAGAAATCTAGTTCACAAGATAAGTTTTAATCTTTTGCAAAAATCTAAGCAACTAAAAGACCTTTGGAAAGTTAGGGAGAGCCTAAAAGCTGACGTGAAGATGAATTAAAATATGTACTCGTTTATTTCAATATCACAATTGCATTGCTCCTCTGTAATTATTGCAGGCCTTATTCAGATGCCATTGCAAAGAAATGGCTGAGTATCAATATTACTAATTTTGTATGCACACAAAAATTGAGAGCAAACTAAGCAGCCTATGGGCATGTGAGAGGTGCTGAAGGGTTCGTTAGATACCCAGGATCTTGGGTAAAGAACAAAAACAATGAAACTATAAACTTTCACTGAAAAATGCAAAAAATGAAGTATTGTTCAGAATATTGTGCAGCACTTGGCTAGACTGCTGGGTTGCTGCTCATTTCACCAAGTAGAATTTGCATTACTAATTTCACACGCAGATGGAAATTGGGAGACAATTGAAGCAGCATATGGTCATGTGAGGGTTGTCAAAGGTTTCTTTACAGACACAGGAACTCTGAAAAAATTCAAAAATCTTTGTATTACTAATTTCAAATGAATGTGCAGAAAAAAAAAAGAAAAAAAAACTAAGCAGTATATGGCCATGTGGGGTAGGTGTCAATAGTTTCGTTACATACACAGGAATTTGGAGAAAAATCCAAAAACAATGGAACACCTTCATTTTTCACTAAAAATGCAAGTAGTTGATAACGTTATTCTACGTTTTCTCATAGCAGCTGAATTGTCTTACTTACGGCATCACTGCTTACGACACAGCTGACGTCGTGCAACAGGAAGGCTCTGAAGAAGAACCTGCCCCCTATTAAACATTTGCTATTCACATGTTGCAAAATGAAATTGCAGCTTTTTTTATATTTTTGGTATGTAAAGGTCTGTATAAATATGTACTCTATAAATACTGTACTACATTTTTGCAGTTTTAGTGAAGACTGTTTTTGTTGAAATATTGAATTTATTGTAGGGTTCTATGCGAGCATTTTATTTGGTTTTCTTGATCAATGTGCGTGCTACTTCTTGGAAAACTGTTTTGTGTAGTTTTGTGAACAGCATTTTTGGGCACATATGAGGGATTTACTAAAACCTTCCCGATAATTAAAATTTCAAGATGTGAATGACCATTATGTGAACTGAACCTCTTTTCAAGTGTGATTGACTGAAACTAGGGATTCCATTTCCCAAATGCTCCTCTTATAAGACTTGTTCCCTCCGCATTTTCAGAAATTAACATAAAAGAAATTGGAATTGCTAAAAGGTATCAGCGAATTCAATTTGCCTGAAAAGTCTTTTCTTTCATTGTTCACTAATTGAAGAGGCTTCCATTTGCTGATTATCATTTACTATTTTTTGCTTCTGAAGATTGATTGAATACTCCAGGTTTAGAAGATTTTGTACTGGATTGTTCTTATTGTGGTGGCATAGATGTTTGCCTTTGGGAATTTTTTAAGGATATAGAGATAATTGAAGTACAATTTTAATAACTTTTTATTTAATCTTGAGATATATAATATACCTTTACATAATATACTGCTACAAATTGCATTGTTTTTATGATATCTTGTCAATGTGAAATAAGTAGGTAGGTGTACTAAATTCTTTCATTAATTCCCTTTCAAGTATTTATGGCCTTTGGTTTCTTAAATGTCTTTCACTGAAGTGCACATAAAGTTTAAAATTTACTGCAATATATACTTCAGTATATCAGCATATTTATTTAGAGGCAGGATGTTTATTTAAATTCAAGTAAATGTCAATATCTGAAAAGGAGAAAAATTGCTGGTGTATGGTAGACACTATTCAAAACTTGTTGAAGAAATAAGAGCTTCATTTTACCTCTAAATATTATAGTTAAATTCAGTTTGAAATTAAATATTTTTTGTCTCAACACCATAATCGTATGTTGAAAAATGTAAATGGAGTACTATTAGTAAATAAAAATTGTTCCTAATGCATGTCAAAATAGTTGTGGCAGTAGCAAGCCTTCTCTCACAAAAGAGAGGAAAAGGTTGCTTGTATATCTGTAATTTTCCTGCTTTTGTTTTAATAGCAATGTGATTTTTTTGTATTAACTAATGTGCTTCTGTTTTACGAAGAAAAAAAAAGTATCCTAAACTACTTTATGGCTGTCGAGCAAGTTCATGCACAAAAGGCAATCCATTTTTTTGTGGCTTCATATCAATTCATACTTGTGCAGTATGCAGAAAGAAAATCCTTTCAAGTTTGGCACCTCCCGTTCTTTGGAAGAGTGACCAATTTCAAATAAAGTCCAACAAAGTGTTTCTGTATGTCTGGTTCCCAAAAAAGTCTATTGTAGAGGGATGTCTAAACTGGGTTGTTCTACTTTTTTGTTTGATTCCAGAAGTAAAATAATAAAGAAAAAAAATTATGAATTAGTTAAAATAATTTGTTTAGGATCTTATGACTATTGGTGTACCTGCAGATCTCTGGCTTGACATATGGTAGGAGTGCTTTTCATACCTTTCAGATTGGGAAGTGGAATGTGAAATTGAAAGTGATAATATTAGATAGCCTTTAATTATTCTGTTGCACCAATTCACATATTCTTGTTAATAATTTTTGAGAGACCAAATAAATCTTGTTGTATTAAGGCAAGGTTTTGTTGATTCTTTTATTTGTTTTATTTATTTATTTCCTTGCTATTTGAGTGTTATGGTTTCCACCCAGCAGGGGTATTATTTTGCTAAAAATAGATCATTCTGAAGATGCAGTTATAAATTATGGTTTGCATTGTTACTACTAGATTTTCAATGGCATTCTTTTGCCTATAATGTGCAGTATAGCAATATAGCTTTTGCCCTTGCTTTAGTTATGCTCCACATAATACATGTATGTTGCATTTACAATATATTTGTATTTGTTTTCCATGAACTACTATTCATTGGTGCTGCTATTGCGAAGAATTTTTTAAGTGTCCATGAAACATCCTTATTTTCTGCTTGTAAATACCTAACATAACTTCTGTTTGTGAAGATAATTTAAATTAGCTTTTCAAATTGTGATAGTGTATTAAAAATTAGATGCTTTTACTAACCTTTCTTTGTTACCGAAACATGGAATATGTAGTATGTTTTATATAAGAGATTTTAATAGAACTCATTGTTATCTGTGGGAATAGTTTTGAATGTTCAAAGGGAGGAAAAGTTTGAAAATGTTAAATCCTTAATTGAAAATGATTTATAGGGAAATAAACGAATTGCATGGAAGATGTAAAAGTATCAATTTTCTGAAAAGGGGAAACCTGTGTAGTGATTTATTTTTGAAATGACTAAGTCCATTTTATTTGTAGAAATGAGAAAGCAATTGAAAAATTGTAAATTTCTATGTTTATTAAATATTTGAATTTGCAATGTGTTCTTTAAAATTTTGAAGTAATTTTTAGGAAATCAGCCATTCAAAAACTGTAGGACATGGAGTTTTTAATACTTTTTTTGTGTGTGTATGTTTCTTGTAAGGAATATTATCAATGATTGGACATACAATACTGCTTTGAAAGTGTATTTACTTCGATTTTGTATATAAATTTATTAATATCCTATATTATAATGGATTTTAAAATATTAGTGTCAGTAATATAACTAATACACTGCACATACAAAATTTATAGGAATGGCCCATTATTAAAATAACTTTTACATGTGCTTCAACTTATTGCTGGGAACTAGTAAAGTTCATTCCAGGTTTTGTTTTATTGTGTTAAAGCTGTATTAAATTTAAAGAATAGGATTATCTCTACAACTTCTTAAAAATGGGGAGACTCAAAAGAGACTGTATGTCCTAAAACAATTTTGTTCCGTGAAAAGGAATTTGTTTATGTATTATCTTCACCTTATTGCAAAAAATAATGTATCATGAGATCAGAGAATTATTATACTTAGTACTTTTACTTTCTTACAAGAATAGATTTTACTGGAATCTGACTTGTTCTGTAATTTTCCTGAAATTCGTATTAGAAACTATGGAAGTATGGGTCTTCTTTTGTATTTATTTCGTTTTGTATTTCTTTAATAAGGGTCAAGTCGGTACATTAAATTGTTCTTTCAAATATTTATTATTATTATTATTTGGAAGTGGAAGTGGACATATATTAATGAAACATTGGTTCTTTAATGTTTCATTGCATTCATTATGCTCTGAATGTATGAATTGAAGTAGTGATTTTTTTTTTTTTCCTTTTCTATGTATATTACTTTTAGGATGGTATAGTATTTGTTTCAAAAGCACTCTTTTGTTGTTTTCCATTGGTTCTTTTGAATGTTGATTTTTCACTCTATACTTTGGGTTGCATCTTTGGCTTGTGTACAGTGCTTACTGGTAGGAATAAGCACACTAGTTATACTGCTGCATGGATCAGTTGCACACATAATTGCATATTTCACAGCTGAAAGAATGAAAAAGTGTATATTGGTATTTTGGTATACTGAAATAATCATAATATATGGAAAGTCACGTTAGGAAGTCTGTCTCGTCTTGGTGACTTATTACAACACTTCATATTCCATTCTGCACTCAAGGACCCAAATACATTTCAGGGTCTCCAGTCACATTTGACAGAAAGCTGGAACACACATTCTCCATTGCCTTTCAACTTACAGGCATATCTCTATGGACCGGTTTACCCGGCTAATCCAGCTTATTTGTGGAAATTGTCAATTTTCCAGCAGTGCAACCAATTCAGGTAAGAACGTAGCATTCTTTAGGACTAGCTGCAGTGAATCATTATTGTACAGTGTGATTAATGTGAACTTTTCTTCATTCAGCCCTAGATTTGTTGGACAAATACCAATGGGTGTATTAGTTAGTCCAGGAATTCATTTATAAATTAGCCAGATTCTAATTTTTACTGTTTGTCTTAGACTTGTTTGTATTGTAATGATTAGATTAAATGATATATGCATCCAGTTACTTCTTAAATACAAACTTGCAATAGAAATTAAAGTATAAAGTATTTCCCATAGTTATTAGCAATATTGTTGCTGACTTTTCCAAAGATAACCCTTTTAATTTCTTAAAATCAAATCTGCTACCATTTTGAAAGATGCTGCTTATAATATTAGCTACCTTTGTAATGTGTGACCACTACTACCACATCCTTTCAACTCTACTATTTTTTAGAATAATTCAATGAAATCAAGAATTTTTATTGTTTACCAGTTGTTTGCGTTAAATATAATTTAACTTGAAGATGGCTGTAAAGGTTTCAAAATTTCATTTGCTGCTCATGTATTTATGTTGACCCATATTTTCCACAATGAATTGTTGAAACTTAGGAAAGAAACACGGGAAAATGTTAACAATTTCAGAATGAAACATGGAAATTTAAAATAAACGTGTATCTGTAAGCTAGTATATAACTATTAATTGTGAATAGTTATAGGCTTATCAAATGTAAAATTTTCAATGAAAAAACAAATTCTGCATCAATGAAATTGTATTTAAAATGGGGTTAGGGTTCATGAAAACCCTGTTCTTTCCTTTTTGGTTTCTCGCCCTTACGAAGGTACTTCGTAAGAAGAGAAAGTTATGTAATGCGCCGGAAAACGGCGAATTTTCAGCAGAAAATTTCTATTCTTATTCTTATTCTCTGCTTACGAAAAAGGGAATAAATCCTGTTGTTAAATATAGAAAAAACTCCTATAACACGTGGTGTATACAGAATCCACGTTTTGTGGATACTTTACACCGAAAAATCGATTGACAGAAAAACTTTTGTCAGTCCGTGGTCAACGTTAGCACCTAAAACCGTTCAGCCGATTTTCTCCAAAACTTGTATTTCCCCGATCGATTTGAATGAACTCGAGACTAGGAGTTTCAAACGGATATTCAGATTTCTGGGAGAACTTTATATGAAACCTCAAAAATAGCACCAAATTTGTTATCGAATAGTGTAAAGGACACTTAAGAGGTGTCTTACATGGTTGAGGTCTCATGTTCGTGGAAATTTCAAATTTTTGAAAATTGCAAACGTGCAATTTTGTGGGGGCGTCTTTCTACAACTCTAATATTGAAGACGATTTTTTTCCATAATGAAAATTGTTCCTTAAAGACGGATCTTTAAATAATTTCGTGTTCAATATTTCGAAAATGAGTAGCTAGTATAATTTGGCACGAAATAAATTTAATTTTTTTTTCTCTCAAAAACCAGTCCTAAATGTCTCTCATCACATGACAACTAAACTTCAAAAAACATCCAGTTGACTGAAGTGCTCCACTGTAATCGAAAGATGGCGAATTAAAGTTTTTATAGAAAGATCACCGGATGATTTCGAAATACGAGGGACGTTTCGGCAACTTTCGTCATTTTTGACCAGGGAAGTTTATTACATGGAAACAATGAAATATCAACAAAATATTTTTTAACGTATTCACTGTCATTGATAAATTGGTCGTACAACAAAATGTATTTCAAGAAACCGTCCATGCAATAACCGGTCCCCAGCGATTTTAGGAAGTTCTGCGTAGCCTTCTGCCCCAGATCGTTGATTCCGAAGTGGGGTCCGAATTGTGTCGTCTTCAATGCGGGAAGAAGTGGAGATTTGGAGAGACAAGGTCGGGACTTGTTTCTTGCGTCGAACGGCGGACTTCGGCTGATTGTGTGGCAATAGCCGGTTTGTCGGTCCCTGCAATTCGGAAATGAAGCAAAATGACTCTGCGCTCCAGCACATAGCATAATTTTCCCTACAGACTGCGACATTGAATTCATTCGTGACGGGTGGGTGGGAAGTTTCCGTGTCATTGAAGCGGTATTGAAAGAAAGTGGTGCAGCCAGGTCTCAATGGCTTGTGATAATTCCTAACAGGAAGTCCGCTCTTGCGCTCGTACAGCCTCGAACTGACGGAGGCTTTTTTGCCATACTTGCAGTCTAGTAATCAGAAGGCCTCTCGCCATCCATTTGGCCGACTCCTTCCGGTATCCCAACAAGTGCATTCGATTGCGCTTGGCCACGTCGATCTACTGCTTATCTCTGTTCAACCCGCGGCGCATCAGCCGTTGCTTCGCTGCTCTTGCTTCTCCCGTCCTGAATTCAGGAAAGA
Organism: Teleogryllus occipitalis; assembly: GCA_011170035.1. Classification (NCBI taxonomy): domain Eukaryota; kingdom Metazoa; phylum Arthropoda; class Insecta; order Orthoptera; family Gryllidae; genus Teleogryllus; species Teleogryllus occipitalis. Next base: position 117,931 of record BLKR01003916.1, read on the forward strand.
TAGTTTGTTTTGGCTATGTTCTCTCGCTTAGTAATACTGCTGTCCTGTGAATGGAAGAGGAAAAAAAATGCTTACTTTCGGAGTATTCCTCGAAGCTGTAATTTAACCAATTTCCATTCAAATGTACTTCAAAAGTTTGAAATCTCTACATGAATTACGCTTCGAACTATTAACTTTGCCATTAAAAGCAGTGTTGCCTGGTGGTCTTCAACATTTCCCACTGGCTAGCGCTATGTTTTCATAGACAAAACGTCCCCTCCCCTCAAATCAAAAGTTGGTTATTTCATGTTTAAAATATGAATTGGTATGGAAATTACAGCAAAACGAAAAATATTGTGTATGATGTTTATATTTTACAGTAAATACCGATATTTTTAATATACAAAAATATATAACAATTTTTTACGTAATGTTCATACATATTGCCCGAATAATATTTGTCTACTGGACAGCTTGCGGCTGACAGAGGAGAGGGGTTTCCTTTATCAAATCAGCAGCATCAAATTCTGATGACGTTATTGCGGAGTTGCCGATGCTTATTAAGAAAAAATGAAATCTTACAGAGCGAAGCAACCGAAAATTGAAGAGTGCTATTACTACTTTGGATTTGTATCGTGTGTTTTTGTGTCGTCTACTGTTGTGCTCTTATTGCGATTTGTTTCTTGCTACTGTTGGTCCAGTTTTGATCTGAAGTACGATCGCGTGTCGCTCGCCCGTTGAAGTGGCAAATTCGCTCTACCACATCCCCAGCTGTCAAATAGATAGGAACATTATTCGAACAAGACACACATTATGCAAGTTTTGTTTTAAGTTTCACACTGTGTGCGGGTTACGAAACGTAAGAGTATCTTTGTCTCACTCGTAACGACTGAAAAACGGCCTCTTTGTAAAAACTTTCCTTCTAGCGAAATGGTTGTTTCCATTGTTTATGGCTGTGATTCGTTTCGTTTTGTAAAATATGTGGCGCTCTTACCAGTCGTTGGTTGATATAAATAACCGCCCAATTTTAACCGAGGTCTTACACGCCTTCAAGTATTAAGTTATATTTGAACAAATAAACCTGCAATAATCATAGGAAACTATTTTTGGGTTTTGTGATACACAATAGATTTTTTAAAATTAAAAATGCGAAAACCCCTAAATAAATTTGCCCCTTAGAACATCCACTAAATAAAAAAAAAAAACTAAATTTATGGGGAAAGCCCCCAACCAAACTGATTAGATGACACTTTTTACTTTGTCGTATACCTACGTATATACAGAAAGTTATGTAATGCTGCAGAAAATCGATTTCGAGATTTCAACGGAACGTTTTGGAGCAAAACGTTTTGGGGGAAGGTTTTTTTAATCGTCCGTCCGTCCGTCTATGAACACTAGCGCCTAAACCGTAGGATCGTTTCCAAAATGGATATTCCCCGGTCGATCTGGCTCTACTCGAGGCACAGCGATTTTGAAAAATTTTCAAAATTTGGAGGTACTTCACATGAAGCCACCCGGACGCTTCAAGATTTTCTCAAAAACTGCTCCAAATTTTTCTTTAATTTTTGTAGAAATAGAGTAAAATACTCTTATAAAGGTGGCATAGGTTCGATTTTCACGGTTAACACTGAATTTTCGAAAATTGCAAAATTTTGATTTTTTTTCGGCGCCGTCCTGAAACTACAAAATTGAAGACAGCGATTTTTCCTTGAAATGAAACTTGTCCATACTTCTTTCATTAAGGTCAGGTACACTTTTTGAAATTTTTTGTAGTTTTCGCGCAACATCGCCTGCAATGCAGTATTAAAAAATTACAAAAACAAGTTATTCTCAAGAACTACCTCAAGTTTTGTCTTTAAACTTCTTGTAGGGATAGTGCTAAATGCACTCTATAAGATTATATAAACGGAATTTTTCTCTATTTTTTTCTTCGAAAATTACAAAACTGCATTTTTTTTAAATCTCTCACGTCAATATTTTCAACTGAGGCAATTTGTTCACATTGTATTTGAGTAAATGTGCTTTAAATAATGTTATATAAAGTTTCTCAAAAAGTTCGTTTTTTTAAATGAGCTCAAAATTCCGTATTTTCAGAAACGCTCAAACGCCAATTTCTCAAAAATAGCTCCAAATTCTTCATTTCTTTTCCAACGGGTAGTGCTAATTGCACTCTTAAAATGTCATAAAGTTCATTTTTCTGTATTTTTGCTTTTTCAAAAATTACACATGTATTTTTTTTTTCAATAACGCATTTGCGAGTTAAGGCACCCCAAATGACTTAAAATGAAGTTTTTCGAAAACTCAAATTTTCTAAGAAAAGGAATCAAATTTCGCATTTACAATAATGCTTAAACGCCATTTTCTTTAAACGGCTCCAAATTTTTCAATGAAAATTGTCATTTATGTCGAGGTTGTACTATTAGGAAAGCAAAAAGTTGCGAAAATGTCCAAAAAATTATTTAATATCATTAAATTAATGTTTCGGTTCTATTATTAGGAAAATGAAAAATTCTGAAAATGTAAAAAAAGAATGTACATTACATTGGGCGACCATAAATGTCAGCTGGCAAGAGGATGGAGCAAGACCGTAAAGCGAGTCCATACTAAGGAAATTCGAAAACTTTACTACGAGAAAGTCTGTGCAATTCTGTTGCATCACTAGTTTAAGTTCAACGAGCACGAGCTAGGCCAAACTAGTTAGAAAACACTCGTTAGCGAATTGGAATGCATACTTTGGTCAAAATTAAATTTAAAAAAGAAATTCTGACTGAAAAAGGCTAAAGCTAAATCCGATGAATTATCGAAGTTGAAATGAAAAACTTTATTCTGCGCTTTTTATGCATTTGGGTTACCATTTCATTAATGCAGGTGCTTTCTTTCATTAAAAGTAATTTTTATGTGATAAGCTAGTAAAAAGGTTTTTTGACACAAACTATTGTATTGTGGTGGTCTTGAGAAAGCGGGCATGTAAAAAATTTTAACTTTTCAGGAGAATAGTGTAAAATTCTGAAGTCGCTCTAAAATCCTAGTATTGTCTGCCTTGTTCAGTTTCAACGTCAGATATAATTTGACACATTACTTTTGTTTCATTCCTATCTCCTCCTGGCTTACATTTATTGTTACTTGCAGTCACTGAAGGTTAAGAATGCCAAACCACAGTCCTATTCTTCTCATTTGATGCATTGTTTCCAAGGCTGCACGTATGAAAAGCGAAGATTGAAATACATTGTTATGCATTATTTGTAGCATTAAGAAACTGAATACAATTGAGATGCATTCATGCAGCAATACTTTGTAAAAGGTTGATGTTTCTTTAAAAATGTTAATATTTTTTCAATACTTGTAATGTTTATGGAGTAGGCTGTATTTCTTCCTTTCGTGAAAAAACTTCCGTACGCAGATGTGCGTACGTATGAAATACTATCTAATTTATCTGCTCAAAATTATTCAAATATTTTCTCTTAGGTGGTGATGCTCAAGACGTTACTAGACGTTCGGCATTTTATAGTCTTTCAGATTATTGAATTTTTGTTCAATATCCAGTATTACTGTTTGTTGCATCTCTTTTAAGCGAATAAGAGTAGTATAAAAGTTTATTTTTTCGGTATGAATTTGTAAAGTGTTTTACATGAGTGAGTCATTGTGGAGATTCACTTGATACATGTGTGATTTTGTATTGTGTTCGGAGATAATCAACTTGCCATACCTGCAGGAAGTACCAACATTCCTTGCAAATAGTTTTCTAATTTATTCTTGCCCCTAAATTTATAATTTATTTGGTGAAATCTGTTATTAGACTGATAATTTCATTTTTGAACAGCAACAAGGATTTGTGTTGGAAATTCAGCACTGAGCATTGGAGTAAAAAGAAATTGGCTTCAAATACTCGCGCGCGCGGACACAGAGGGGTCTAGATATACCTGGATCAAAAGACAGTGCCGCGTGGACCATTTAATGACGGCCAAGAATGTATAAGTTAATTTCGAAAGTGTAATAATAACTAAGAACACAACTTTTTTTAAAATACGAAATAGTGTACTCAATCTTCACCCGGTATTGTATGGTGCTCTAGCACAAACAAGCACGGTCTGCTGTGATTCCAGTCCGCGGCAGCAAAAACCGGTCACAGGCACTGAGATTATTGCATTTAAACGGAGGTTCGAGGTCTTAATTCAAAACCTCGAGAAGTAACACGTATGCCGCATCCGAATTAGACTGTATCTAAACTTTAATATACACAGATGTGTGAATGCAACTTTTGTACAGTCAACGCGTCTTCCCCGCTGAGATACCCAGGGGTGGGAAAACCGCAAGCCGTCAGGGGAGGTCGGCGCCTGATTTCGTTAAAACAGCACTACACGTACGGAGGCGTATTACCGCTCACCTCACCCGCAGGCCTCGCGATAGCACGTCCATATTCCTCACTTCTTCGAACGCTCATGCCTCCCCCTCAACTTTAACTTGACCGCTGTCCGTCGACCCGGCCTTGGCCGCTCGCCGTCGACCCAATCCGACCTTGACTACTCACACTCTCAACTCACCCGTCGTCCGTTCACCGCACCTCACCCTCAGCACACCCTCGAACGATCACTTTCAGCCTTTCCCCACATCCGCCCACCCTCGAACCTCAAGCTCGTCCCTGTGTCTCGATCGCCCACCCTCTCACCTTGCCGTTGGCCGTTCCTCGATCGGTCACGCTCTCACCTCGCACTCGACCCCGCCTTTCAATCGCACTCGGCCTCGCCTCTCGAAGGCCCAAACGCCCGCAGTCACACCTCTCGATTGCCCTCGCTGTCACGTCACCCTCTGCCCTGCCTCTCGATTGCCCGCGCTGTCATCTCGCCCTCAGCCCTGCCTTTTGTACTGCCCTCGCTGTCAACTCGCCCTTGGCCTTACCTCTCGTCCGTCCTATCTGTCAACTCCCGCTCAGCCCTACCTCTCGACCGCCAACGCTCTTGCCCCGCCGTCGAGATTGAGTCTCGATGGCCCATTGTCTCATCTCGCTCTCGGCCCTGCCTCGTCCGCTCTTGTAGTCACCTCGCCCTCGGCACTGCCTCTCAGGTGTAAAACATCCTTGTCAGCACACCCGAATGAAACATGACAAATTATTGCTGATTAATTGCCACGTAATTTTCATAGAGAAACGGGTGTGAGCTGACTTGACGCGACGCCAGCACACACACAACTTAAATTAGGATCGTAGCTCGGAGTCGGATGATTTGTTGCTAATTAATTGCGACATTTTCCTGGGGAAACGGTTGTGAACTGGCTTGACGCGATGCCCGCACACTCAAGCCAAATTCGGATCATAGCACGACGACAAAATTATTTGGTTTCCGCCGAACTACGATCCGAATCTAACTTGTGTGTGCTGGCGTCGCATCAAGCCAGCTCACATTTATTTTCTCCGCGAAAATACGTGGCAACTAATAATTGGAGCAATTAATTAGCAATAAATCATTTGACCCTTTCCGCCCAGCTACAATCCGGATTTAATGCATCGACCGCTCACGCTCTTATCTCACTCCTATGTATACCGCCCAATGCTCGCCCTCAGCCCTGCCTCTTCACCGCCCTCGTCCTCGGCCGTACCTCTCAACTCTCACGCTCTCCCGTCGTCCTCGGCCGTGCTTCTCGACGCCATTCCCCTCGCGTTGCCCTCGCCCATGCTACTCAGCGGCTCCACTCTCGCGTGTTGCCCTGGACCATGTCTCTCAACGCCCCCTATCACCTCGCCCTCCCTCAGTGAAGCCCTCCATTCTCTGCTCACTTTGAGTGCTAGAAATCTGCCGCCCATGTTCTTATCGCGCTCTCTGCCCTCCCCCTTTGACCACCCACACTAATCGGCCCTCGCCCGCCCGTCCGCCCACACTCTTCTGTTTGTCCTTTTTCTCGCTTTGCTGTTAGTTCCTTAACACACTCCTACCGGGTGAGGTGGCTCAGGGCGTCAACTGATGTCACTGCAGTGCCTCTGGTCGAGGTCGTGGGGTTAGAGTCCCAACGGTGGCAGGATTCTCGACACTAACCAGAGAGCTGGGTCGAGTTCTGTCGCTGGAGAAGAATTTTAGCGGCCGGCTGCTCTGATCGGTAGTTTTCCATGGTTTCTCCTATCTATACCAAGCAAATGCCGGAGCAGTACCTTACCAAACGGGCCAGACCTCGCGCGATCTTTTCTTCCCATTCCTTATCCTGTCCTCACCCCTTACTCACACTTACAGGCACTACACTACCATACATGCCGGGAGATCGGTCGGGAGCTTGGAGCTTGTCCCGGCTGGGGGCGGTGCCCCGCTGGTGGGAGATACCTGGTTGGGGAAAACCCCGCTAATCGACGGTAGTTTCTTTGTAATATGCAATTAAAAACTCTGTACTCTTTAAGTGATAGGGTTTATTTAATCATAATCTCAATCAAAAAGTGGTTTTTAACGATTGTTTACCGTATTTCGCTTGAGGTACATCTGTTTTTAGTGACCAGCAATAGTATTGTATGCATATTTCTATTTCATTTTCCTTAACGTTTTTCCATTGTTGAAATGTGGTGGAATCGCTCACCGTATTCAGTGCTCACAGCGCCGAGATTTTCAGGAAAGAAGCCTAAATGTTAATCTAGAAAATGTTTTTTTAAGGAACATGTTACATCCAGAGTTTTATAATATTGTGAAGGAGTTTGAACACTAGTTCTTCATAGTTCACAGCTTTTCTGTTACCAAGGAATCCAGATATAATATTTTGAACCGATGTCCTTGCTGCATTTTCAACACCATTTAAACTTGCTTGAAAGTCGCGATCCTTCATAAGTTCCTTTATTTGAGAGCCCACAAATTTGCCCTCCCTTACTCCCTCCATTACTAATCCTCGGGAATATAAGTATATGAAAACTGGCCCATTATTATTCATCCTCTTCCCAAAATGTTTCATCAATCAGAGTTCAATCTGCAAGGGAAGAAGTCTTGCGTGTACATGTGCACTCACTTGCACATGCATGTGGGTGCGAAGTTACATTTTTTTGTCCAGGTGTCAAGTGTCGCTGAGGCCAGTGCTTTACAAAATAATTTTTGTGCTCTCTGCTATCCCACTCGCATAGAAAGCAA
>BLKR01003917.1:0-126381 GCA_011170035.1 Teleogryllus occipitalis
AATATTTAGGACTATTCAACGAATGAAATTACCAAAAGTTACAAAATCCAGTAAATATAGGAAATAAATAAAAGCATATTAAAATCCGACGTTATTTCATTGTACCTCAGCAATTTATGGCACATCAACACAGCGATCGATAAATACCGCCTCCTTATATAAGTCGCGGCTTATTATTCGCCAGTAGGGGGGGGGGTGCAGTAAGAAAAATCGGATAGAAAAAGCGATACTTTTTTCGAGCTACACCGTCCTAATTGGGATGTAGTTAATGACTATTGGTTTTGATTTCACAAGTGGAATATCCATCCTTAAATAAGAGTATGTTTCGCTGGCGCAGGCGGGGAGCGCGCGCACTGTGCGGCGGCGAGGGGGGCGGCGGTGGTTGGGGGTGGGGGGACAGGCGCCTCCCAACGGGACCCCGACGGAGCAACGCTCGGCGCTGGGCGACAGTGAACGGCGAGAGCTGCTCAGAGGAGCGCTGCTTCTACACGGCGCCCATCAACGCCCCGCGCGAAACGCCAACCAAACAACAGGGTGTGCGGGTAGGGGCGATGGTGCAACGGTTATCGTGTCGGGCTGTTATACCTGTTCAAACCCGATCGAAGCCGTGGATTTTTAAGGGCGAAAGGATCCTTCGTGCGCCTTTCTTCGAAGGGGAAGTAAAGCCAGCTGTCCCATGTAGTAGATTTACTGCATGTAAAAGATCCTCAAGCCCAAATGAAGCCTCTGAGCTAAATTCAAATCGCCTGTTTCGTCGCCCAAGTAATACCTTCTTTCATCCCTAGTAGGCGAAAGGAGCGTAGCGAAATTTGCGTGGTCAGACGCAAGAACAGGCCTCATGACCTGAGTCTCGCCACGTAAAATAAGGCATTCATTCATAGCATCCCCCGGTTGGGGATTGACGAGTTTTTGGCCAATACTGCGTGATAAAAATATGGATTTGGCGGATTTGATTTGATTTTTTTTGTCAAGGAACAGTAGGTGCTGGTACACAACAGTGCGTAGACGCTGTACGTGACGTATGGGGGAGAGGTACAAGCTGTGCACTTATTGTTGAGCTCCAGTATCTATATTTAGGGTAAAAGTTGGGGAAGAGTTTCTGGAGCTGGAGCAAGGAAACGTATACAACTTGTACTTCTCCCCTATATTATTTGTGCGGAATATTCCACATTATTTATGGGGAATAATCCATATTCTCCACAATATTCCGATATCCATATATAATATTCCATCCTATACTTTTCCCTCATATTATTTTTATCTTTCTGGAGAAATAGGAAACGCACGGTAAACAAGTGTATTTAATGATTAGCTAGACCTGCATTTTGTAAATAAATGAAAATAGTTTCGTATGCAACCCAACTTCCATCATTTCGATATTTGTTCCAGGGTTTCTGACAAGGTCAGGGTTAAAAATAATACCACGTTCAAAAAGGTCTTACATTATAGAATGCGGCATGAGGAAAATTAGTTTTTTTTTAGTCTTTTAGTTTCTGCAAGAAGGTACAAATGTAGAGAGCGCACTAATGAGCATCGCCACTCCTCTATATGGGAGTTCAGATGTCCTGATTCTACAACTCAGAATTTACGCTGCTCGGCGCCCTCAGTACAGGGATGGGCGACACTTCCGGATTCGTTACTTCTGTTTGCAATATATCTGGTATCAGAAACTATTTTATTGAATTGGCAATATCTTTACCAATACTGTAATAACGCAAAAAAATAAACTCAATGAATGCCATGTGCAAAGTATGTAGAAATAGACAAAATTTACATAGAATTTTGATAGATCGCCTCGCGCCTAAATTGTGGGAGTAGGGCTTTGAAGTCTGGACTTCATTATCATGGTTGCTAGCAGAGAGTGAAACAAATTATGTTTATTTATTTGGTATTGTTGGAATTTGTGGTGCTGATGGTAGTCATAGTGTTAAGAAGGAACCATAATTATCAGATTTAGAACTTGTGAATAATTATTAGGAGTGAGTTCCTGTAAAAGTTTGGATAGGAAGAGTGATTAACGCACAAAAATGAGCGCAAATCAATTTTAACAAGTTGAACACCGAACTCCATTTATATGTTTTGAAAATCACCTTTAGGCAGAACCGAATACACACAAATTGTTTTTGTGGTTCGAAATAACTGTAACACTTTATTATACAAAAGTCACGTTACCTTTTGACCGACATCAGCCATGGCACATTTGCTGATCGTAAAATACTAACCTCCGAAACCTGCTGGATAGTGAGAACTCGGTAGTATAAAGTTCTGACAGACGTAACGGCTACGCTATCGGTATCCACGTCATGGTTTCAAATAGAAGCACGTCTTTTGCTTCTACTCCCGTGGCATTTCCTGACCGGTGCTGCACGGAGATCACTGGCAGTGAAAGTGCGGACCTTGAGCGTAACTTCTCGGTAGCGCCCGCCCTATCAAGTGCCCGCCAGCACCCACCCGCCTGCGAGGGTCGCGCTGCGGCAGAGCGACCTGCCGCCTCGGCACGAACAGCCTCACGACCGAAGATGGCACGTTGGGAAACTTTCAGTGCTTGGAAGTGTCAATATTTTTTGCCCGAAATAGAGTAAACAATACTTTGGATAGTTCACAATTTTCTACAACCACGCAAACCATGTAAAGTGCTAAATTATATTATTTGGACCGGCTGAGTTTAGCTTAGAGTCAGCATCGCCAGAATCTCTACAGTGACTTTAACCGGGATCTCCTAGGTTTGGAGCCTCGATGGTGACAAGATTTTAAAACACTAGGTAGATGCCCAAGTCGAATTCCGGCCGCTCTCTGGAGGAGAATTCTAGCTCTTTCCTTAAAGGGAGACTTTCTACGACCTGCTCTAAAGGCATCTTCTAAAGTCTCGAACCGATTGCGAAGCCCTCAGGTCACGTTGAGAAGTGATTATGGGTTCTTTCGAAAGCTTTGGAAAGGTTTCAGTTTGCATATAATAGCCGCCTTGGAATAATTTTTACCTAATTCTATTTATTCATAATAAATTGACAGTCATTATGTTTACTTGCAGTTTGGGGAATTTTTTGAAATAAGCCTATCCCATGCATATATATCTCATCTAATTTCATTCAAACCCATCCAATCCCTTCAAGTATGCCAGTTGCGAATGGGAAAAATATACTCAGAGGCAGCTCGTGACCTATTCATTCACTCTGTCTCAATCTGGAGAGAAGGAGAAGATGGAATGAGAATGGAAGATCGTACACACTTCTGGGCTGTTGTGTGGGATGTTGATTCGGCATTTACTTCGGATCTGCATGCACATGTACTATATATCAGAGCAGTCTATGTACGAAGCAGTAGGTCGGGCAAGAACCGCAGCATGCGCGAGCTGCAGGGCCTGCGGGTTCGAATCCCGCCTGAGTGTGCATGTTGGCTTTAGTGCTGCGAGATGGTGGGGCTCATCCCAACCGTGACGTGTCACCTTCAATGCACCATTATTCCTTTCCCAGGCCTGCCTACGTGCCAGGGGGAACGTGATTGGCTTAAGGGTCGCAACGTGAGGGCCAGCTGCCCATCACTTGTAATAAGTAGGGGAGGATTTTAATGAAATGTCTTTTTTATTTTTGGTTCAAACAATGCCTTTTAATATATACAATAATATTATGATGTGACAAAAGGAAATGATCCATTTTTATATGCCTTTTTAAAATTATTCGTCGCTTTTGACTAATAAGTCATTCTTTTTACGTTTTCTGTCATTTTTAAAGCATTTTTCGCTGATTTCGTCGATCATTTTAATGGTACTTGCTACAAATAAAATTTTCGACATGCAACAAATGCTCTTTACAAAATTCTTGAGTAGCGTATTCGATTTGTTCGCTCAGAAATTGATCTGACAGCCGTTGTAGGTATGTGATTTAAGGTTTCTGTGACGCCTGTCAATGTCATTGTCGGTTCAACCGATTTCGGGATAATTAAGGATAGATATTTCCTTGTAAAGAACAATCCAAACCAAAAGCAAGTTGAGTTCACGTGAACGAAAGGAAGAAGTTTCGTTTACATCAGTAACATATCCAACAGCTTGAGATGTTCATGTGAACTGGTTTTGATCAAATTTTTTACGTCGTTTTTCTTTGCTTTCAGAGCACTTTTAATACATTTAAGAGCATTTTATCGACGATTTTTGGCGATGTTTTAGATCATCAAAATCCATCCCCTAGCGATAAAGTTTAAGCGCCGCCAAGGGCTTACGGCCCACAAGCGGCAGGAGTAAGTTCCCGACCGCAGTGGCCTACGACCGACCGGAGTTACAGAGTGTAGGCCGGAGTCAAGGTACTCCAGGGTGAGGGCAGGCAGCGTCAGCGGATAACCAAAAAGTTAAGTTGACGTAAAATCCCCGATGATGATTTCGGCAGAAACCACTACTAAATCAGTGACACTCAACACAGAAGCTGAACCAGGGCAGTTGGCCGCTAGAATTCTCATCCAGACAGCGGCTGAATTCGACCTGGCTGTTTAGCTAGTGTCTTCACTTGATAGCAGTGACTTCAGTTGGTAACCTGAACCACCTTCGCAGGTGTATCAGATATGAAATCTATTCATTTATGATTTAAATTTTTTTAACTTTTCAAATCAAAAAACACAAATCAAGGAAACTTGGATTGGTAGATACGGGAAAGTTTATTGTCCCTATTGCATTTGGGTCAACTGTCAAAACAACACGATTTGCACATTAGAACAATGAAAGGCTGAATGTATGTATATTATTAATAAAATACATTGTTTGTAAAATGAAAAAAAAAACAACTGATTTTATGATACCCCTTTCTTTTGCTTAAGTTTCTTCACTTGGGAAATTGTCATTTCACACCATCATAAAAAGATGACGTATGATGTTGCGCACGCTAGCTAACACGGTATGGAGACCTACTCCAGAGAGTTGTACCTCGTTATACACCACCACTTCACCCGCTGCTTGTGCAGTCACCGAGGAGCCACAGGGGGAAAAACAGAAGACGGTGTTGTGACACAAAAAGACAAAAGAGCGTCGGTCGCGGCCGGAGAGTCGTCCATCGTGCCCCTGGCAGGCGGGGGGGGAGGGGCGGGGCCCTCGGCGGACCTGTTCCTTATCTCCACTCGTTGTGGATGCTTTTTCCCCTCCTCGCTTCTCTCTCTTCCCCTCTCACCCCTCCACCCACCGCCTTTCAGCAGCAGCAGCAGCCCGCTCAGCTGCGGCCACGGCAGAGCCGTCGCCCCCGATGTCAAGGGCTTCTTAAAACGTTAGCCTCTCGTGACCTAGTTTTCCTGCTCCTGAGGCGATCTATCCCAATTCGGCTTCGCACTCATGCACTCGTAGTTCTGTCAAGAATCTTTTAAGGTCACTGATAGTTCCTGTGTCAATGATTAGCAAGCGTAGTTTAAAGCAGTATACCCTCGTGAGCACGAAATCGTTTAACACGAATTTTGTCTTGCACAAAAACAAATCTTTGGTGCCAGCAAGGAATTACGGTAATACGGACATTTACAATACTCGAATAAAACGAATTTTTACAACACGAACTCCGATTATTTCTGTCCCTTGGAACTCATGTTCATGAGGGTTTCCTGTATATTTCTTTTCTCATGGATTTCTTTAATTATTCACACATTTCCTTCAATCTCAACGAATCGCTTACCCCCTTACTAGAATGGAAAAGAAATGGTAATATAGTTTATATTTCTTGATTGATTGATTGTTAGTGATTCCAGACGCCTCAACTGCTACAGTCATTTGTCCCGCAAGTGTAGTGCATGTTTTCCCGCGAGAGAAGGCGGTGGTCTTCCCCCTCTGGATGGCGAGATCGGCGCCCACCTACCGTCGGCTAACGGGGGTTTCCCTCAACCAGATATTTCCCACCAGCGAAGGAATACCCCAACTGGGATAAACACTAAGTTACCAAAAGGTCTCCCGGCATGTGTAATAGTGCAGTGCACGTAAATGTGTGTAAATAAACGGTTTGGATAGGACAATGAAGAGGAAGGAAAGATCGCGCGCGGTCCGTGGCCCATTTGTTAGGATTCTGCTCTTACATTCGCCTAGTGTTCATCGAAAAAGTACGGAAAACTACCGATCAGTGCAGCCAGCAGCTAGAATTCTCCTCCAGATGTTTTAAGGCACTGCTCCGGCATCCGACTGGAATTGATATGAGAAACCCACATAAATTACCTATTCTGAACTTTTCAGTGACATCTTTCATCTCAACTATTTAGATTATGTCGAAAATCCGCTTTGATCGGTGGGCCCTACAAGGAAATGGAGGATCTGCCTGTCTATTAAGGAATCATGTGAGGGATAGGCTTAGGTGGCTCAAGGCATTAAGTTATGTCACTGTAGTGCCTCAGACCGGGGAAGTCCTAGGGTTTGAGGCCAGACAGTGGTAAGGATTTTCGACTCTAGCTGAACTCTAGGTCAAGTTTAACCACTGTCTGGAGAAGAATTCTAGCGGCCGGCTGCTCTGATTGGTAGTTTTCAGTGGTTTCTTCGATCAACACCAAGCGAATGACGGAACAGTACCCTTACAAACGGGCCACGAACCGCGCGCGATCTTTCCGTCCTGTTCCTTTTCCTATCAGCACCACTTTCACGCGCGCACACACACACACACACACTTACACGCACTACACTTCCTTGTCCCACACTTCAATTACGGGACGAATTACCACAGCAGATGACGCGCCCGGAAAAATGAAATAATCAATCAATTCTGTGGGGAGAGGATGAAGTAGGAAGCATTGTACTATCGCCATGGCCTGTTGTACGAGGCCCAGTTCCGGCATTCGCCTGGAATAATTGAATTCACGGAAACGACTTATTTCTACATACACAATTATGGATATTGTCAATCATTACAGTGATTCCAACAAATTTTAGAAAAACACAAAAATAATAATCTCTGCAGATAACATCTTATTTGGAGTACAAAATATATACTCAACATAAACCAATCAATTCAGTGTATTAGTGTTTAATCTAAGTTTTGCGGCGATTTTGTAGAATAAGGAGTTTCGCAGGGGACTGCAGTTGGAGCTGTACTCAGGGGTCATGAAAGTCATTTTCCATCGGTTTGGTTAATATTTTCTTCGAGGAAACCTATCAAAGTCTCAGAAGTTTCTTCAAACGTTGTAACTGCTTTTCTTCCGGCTTCGCCTTTTCTGTAACAGATTCTGTTTCTTCTGTCATTTCTTAGTGGTTCGACCGGTTTCTTCCAGCTTTTGATTCCTCGTTTTACGATCGCCTCTCAATGGAAGAGCGGCGCGCCTGGGTTTCTCCCTAATTCATTAACATTTTTATGACCTTAGCCGTGCGACCTGCCAAACAATGGCCTATTATTGAGTCGATTCGCAAGCAAGGTACATGTCCCCATGGACTCGCTTTAAAATCTCTGTTTTATTGTCCTAAGAAAACTTATTAACCCCATGTCAAGGAGCAAGCAGTGTATCGGGGTTGTGCTAAGGTTATTACGTTACGTTCTGGATTTCTTGATGGTATTTTGTCTTCTTGCACTAGTGTCCTTTGTTGATGGTATACTCGAATAAAGGATAATATGCAAAGCAGTACACTGACACGTTTCGAAAATTTGCGATACTGAATACATATGAAGCTGTTAAATCTCTGAATAGTAATCGGAACAAGGGATTCCTACATTGAAAATAAAATAAAAATATTATATGTTACTTTTAATTAGGCCAAAAAATATGTCTGTTTTCATGAGATTTGTAGTAAAACATTATCCACTTTCTGGTCAGTTTAACCTTTAGTTTTTTGAATATGAATTACAGAGGTCAAGTCCTCTAGTTATCATTCTAAATATATCATTCTTTTAAATAATGAATACTAAAGGATTTTCTTCTTCGCAGTACAATTCTTGCGAAATTGGTACTCCTGTCGGGGATTGCTCAAAATTTCACGAAGCTGAAATCGTATAACATGATTCCTGTTTTCTTACAATAATCGTGTGATAAACAGTTCAGGAATGATGTACAGGAAACGTATTTCACATAAATTCTTTACCACCTACACACAAAATAAAACTTAAGTTCATTTATCGAAACATCTTCTTTCTCTGCGTCTACCCTTTGGCTATAATGCTAGTAAATGTTATAGGTATACTTTTCCGTTAGAAAAATGATCGCTATCAATGATACCTAAACTAGAAAATAGTTTTCTGTTATAGCGAATAAATTGTCAGCACACTCGTGACAAGAATGTAACTTGATGAGAATCCAACAATATGTTGAAGATCAATGTAGTTCGTGGACCAATTTAAAAATTTATTATTGTGAACAATAAAGAAACAATTAACTCCCACGTAAAAGATGTCTTTATATTGGTACTTTAATATTACAATTAGAGCATAAAATATTGTCTGAGACTAGTTTTAAAATTTCCTCCCTGTTCTGGTCCACATGCGTGATGTCTGCGATTGCATCTTGGCTGCACTGCGGAGAGCTACACAATGTTTCACCATACTTGCATCATGGCTTACCTACGCATGGCAACGATTTTAATTGTTTCTCCATCACCAGTGATTTTCCTCCAATATATCAGTGTAATCAAACTTGAGAATATTTCGATATCTTGCAGAATATACTTGCTTAAACGTGCTATACTCCATAATACTACACCCAATACATACTAAAGAAGTATTGAAATTCATCCCAGTATAAAACATTTTTATTACATAATACTCCATTCCTTACATGCTATGTCTGTACTAACCCTCACCATTTTGGAGCTGGTGACCTACATTTCGATTCGGTATTATTTTTGACACGCCCTTCTCAATGTATCTTGTAGTACCGCCACAGTCTCTGAAATTATTGACTCAGCCTAGGACACTACCATTGACTGAGATGAAATACCCAGATTATGTACTCAGTGGCAAGAGGTTTGCAAAGACGAAAGCCCTTCAAACCACAAATTAGTCAGTGCAGCTGTTTAGAGCGAAGTGGCAAGACCTTATGGGATTTATGGTGAAAAAGCGGGTTCGTGGCACGTTTTCTAGGGGGTTCTCCCGTTTTCTCTGCATTTCCCTCTACCATCGCTCCGTCGCCATCCATGTCTAAATCTTGCAATCACCTACTCATCAACAGGGCCCGGATTTTAATGACAAGTCATGTATTTTTTCTGAACGTTGTGGTGAATTTTAAAACAATTTCTGCACAAATCCAGGTATTGTCGATTAGAAAAACGTATTTTTATTGTGCTTATAAAGTCATATTTACACCGTTTTTAGTAAAAGGTCATATTTTGGCCAACTTTGCCATAAATGCATATATTTGTCATATTTTTAAGAACAGTTTTTAGTAAAAGGTCATATTTTGGCCAAATGTTGCCCAAAATACATACATATGTCATATTTTTAAGGACAAAAGAATAGAAAGCTTGAAAATGCGTCTCGCATGGCAGTGTATCAAGTGATATTGTCACAAATAAACTCCACAATTATACCAGAAAGTATTATTTGAAACGTAAGTGAATTTGAACGGAGTGAGTTGAGTCGAGCCCTTGGTCATGTCTGGAAAAGTGTACAACAAATTGCTGAGTGTTCTACAGCGAAATCGCAAATATTCACCATGTGCGAATAATTTCATGAAATGCTTTCACCATAGCGATATAATTTCAGGAAATGCTGCAACATTAGAAAACAATGAACCAAAGCTGCACTGCAGTGACATCGCCGCCTTCAAATGCGCTCCCGACGTCATGTGATGTGTAGAGGAGCTTTCCCAGATACAAAACTATCCTCAGCGACAACCGTAGGTCTTTTAAGATTGAAAACCTAAAAATACACCTTGTGATCCAATGCAACTCTAGAAACTGACGACTGAGAGGAAATTAGAAAACATTAAACGAGAAGTATGCAGTAGGAAAGCAAGACATTTTGTTTGATGGGTTTTATTTCACTGAACTTGATTTGTTTTACAGACACAAGCTTTTTTTTAACGCTAGTTGGTTTCAAAGACTAAACCGTATGTACCGTACTCACAATCTGTTACTGAGTGAATTTTATATTTATGTTATACCTAAAAAATCAACAGGAATTAAAAAAAAAAAACTTGTATAACGCCATCTTTTATTTTCAAGTCATAGGGTTTAGGTCATAAATGCTTGCTTATTTCGCTTATTTTTAGGTCATTAAAATCCAAGCCCTTTTTTCCCTAGGGCTTTTATCCAACCGACAGCCGGTTGCCCTTTACGTCCCGAAGGGACGCATATTCGACCATACACTAGACAAACACTCTTGCGGGCTCCTCTGATCTGGGGTCAGCAGAACGCGAGGCCTCCGCGACAACACACACGCAAAGTCAAGGGACAAACAACCATGCCCAAGGCGGGACTCGAACCCGCGACCCTTTGGACCGAAGCGCTGAGTCGGTACTCGCTCTTAGCCACCTCGGCCATCCAGGTCGGCAAAATCCGAGCCCTACTCATCAAATTATTCATCTATCCCCGGCAAGGCCATTCGGCTGAGGCGTTGGCATCATAATCAAGAAGAATTGTAGCTCTCTTAAAGCGAACGCCTGCGACTGCTGTTGCTGATCTGTTTCCGCACGGCCCGTGTGACGTACGTCAGTCCAGCCCTGACGTCATCAGCTTGCGCCATTCGCGACTTCAGAGCTTCCGGAGACGGAAGGAGAATGCGTTTCCTTTTACATTTCTTTATTGCTTCTTGCGCAGCCCGCCGCAGCGTCAGAGCACTGATAACAAAGGCCACCCGAAGACGGGGACCTTTGTCGCATTGGTGTGACGTTCAAGTAATCCGTTAGGTTTCTTACGGTGAAGACGTCCACGACACAAAACCTGCCGACCCTGTAGGCTCTTGGCGGACCCGGTATCCATCAGATTGAGGATTTCTGCCTACTAAAGCCATCTTTGTTGACTATTTTACCTTTCCTTCAACATCACCTTGAAGCGTTTACATGACGGGTGACATGTCGTTGTCAGAGGCCATCTTTTATACCTGACACTTGTGTTTAGGTCTGTTTTTGTTCTCCGATGGTTGGTAGTCATTTTCTCATTTACTGCTTTTCGTAGTTTTTTTTTATGGACTGTTTAATTCACTATTGCATCCGCGCCTAACATAGAAAATACCTGAGACATCATATTACAAGGTGCCAGGTAATGTATCACAAGGCACCACACTTTGAGGACAGTTTTACTCTCAAAGTTGTAGTGTGGAAAATCGAATAAACATGTGATGCTTCGCATGTTCTACTTCTTGGTGCTGAATTGGGTGATACAGATGTGTGCTGAACTGGGTGGTATAAGTTCTGAGCAAGTGAAATCGGTTATATATATAGATTTGAGATCCTTGACTTAGTAATAGTGATGTATGATGCAATAGTTATAGTGATAATATGGTTTCATGAGCATACGTGGTACATCACATGCGTGTGTGTATGTTTCACGGACTATGCCAGAGAGGCAATATTTAGTAATTGCAACGATCCACAGGAAAAAGTGTTGCAAAATGATTATATCTATCAACTACATTATACATCGACTCATTAGAAATCGTGGTGAAATAAATCAACAACTTGACTTCAATTCCCTTGATCTTACTTCAGTCAATTTAGATTTTTTGTAATTCATTTGTTGTACCCTTAATTGACCCCTCGGTCAGTGTTTTCATATAATCACTTATTAAACTTTAACACTTTTCCGGTCTCCTTGACCATTGAATCAACACAATGCGTGTTGCGATACAACACATACGAAGTAGCACGGACGAAAACATACATGTCCATAGCAAGGTTCGAACCCGAGACTTTCTCATCACAGACGCTGAGTTGTAATTTACTATCTCCTTCTTCCGCATCCATTTCACAGTACTAACGAGATTCATCCCCTTCCTCTGTCAATTGAATAAAATGTTTGCCCACGGACAGGAAACCAGACAATTACGCTCGCCGAGAGGTCGCTGGGTCAAGCAGCCTTGAGCACCTTCTGGCGTGCACTGTTGCAACTACTGGCAAGAGAACACAATGCGAGAAAGGAGCCGTTTTCGTTGAAGCGGAAATGACAGATCTCGGCCTGCTTAGTATGCCGCTGCCATGTGTGTCACCGAGCAGCAGCCGCCCGCCCGCCCGCCGCGGAGAGAAAATTACAGCTTGACGCTCGCGACAGCGCTGACGGCGGCCCGGGGCGGGGGGGGGGCTTTTCACAGCTGTCGACGGCGCGACGGGTCGGTGCAGCACACGCCCCCGCTCCTAAAGCTGTGGGTGGGCCGGCATGCCCTCTGGCTGACCAAGCACTAGCAATTGAGAATCGGTCGATCTGAGAAAACAACCACACTCTCGACAGTAAATTAATATAAAATGAGTTTTAAATATGTAGAGATTATAAAAATTCACACAAGTAAGTAGCTTCGATTTTCTGGAGTGCAATATTTTATTCTTTGGAGAAATAAATATCAAGTTGAAAAATTTTATTAAATGAAGGGAACCATAAAAAGAACATTAGGTTATAAGTCAGGAAAGAAACATACTGAATTAAATTTTATAAAGTTATGAGTACATCAACTTGCTTAAATGGAAGTGAACATCGGTTAAATATTTTTAAAATAATAATAATAATAATAATAATAATAATAATAATAATAATAATAATAATAATAATAATAATAATAATAATAATAATAATAAAGAGAAAATGACGTTGTAGAGTGCTGAAATGTGACTCCTGCAATCAATTGCAGAATGTATGCGTACATTGCTAGACAGGAAAAGAAATTCTAATATTCGAAAGAAACTAAATACATCAGCTTGAAAAATAGAATGGAAGAATATATGAATTCCTGCTATCAACCTACCATCAGAATGGACGAAGTCAGACTGTCCAGGCGAATCCTGTCGTACAACCCGATAGGAAGAAGAAACTCCGGGCGCCCGAGAACAAGATGGAAAGAAAATGGAACCAAGGAGGCGTAACAGGCGAGAGCCTATGTACATGAAGAGACGAAGAGATAATATAAAATGTAATAATAATAATGATAATAATAATAATAATAATAATAATAATAATAATAATAATAATAATAATAATAATAATAATAATAATACGAACGTAATATAAATGATGTTTGCTCAGTTATTGCAAAAGAGAAGAGGAAAAGCAATTTAGTGGAAGAGTCTTGCAACAAAGAGAGATCGCACGTGGAGTGTTAAATCAGAATCCGCAATATTGTTGAGGGCATTGTACCTATATCTAGGATTTGATATCATATTCACATTTAAGAATTCATCTTTATTTTAATGTTCTATTCTCAGAGAAGAGCTGGAAAGACATCAGATTATTCCACAACTATCACATTTATACATCTTCTTCAATTTCTGCATTATCCCTCAACATCCATTAGTTATAGTTAACAGCATGGAAGGTAATAGCGAAATAATAAAGGTTATAACGGAGCAGTTCGTTCAATGAGAGATACACGAACGTCTCAAGATGATCTCTAACAAACTAGCGAGTCAACAAACAAGAAATTCAATATGGTTCTTCTGGGTCTTCATTTCCGGTAATTAAAGGTAGAAAGAGTGATAGTAGTATCTGCAGGCATCACCGAGAATTCTTTGAGCTGGTAACTATGCCCGAAAGTATTTCATGCCCCACTCGTCCTACGTGCGTGTTGTTTAATCGTTAACAATCAGACTTGGGTCGTAAATACTGCTTCTGATTCTCCCCTGTTAGCCAGTTTTTTACGTAATTATCTCGTTGCCTCGAGCAGCGATCCTCTTTGAATGGTTCTAGAAGTCAGATACACTTTCTTTCCCCATTCCATCTAATTCTTGGAATATTTTACAATTTTTCACTCTCATTTCTACACATCTGAAATTCTCCGATAACAAAAACAAACCATTCAAAATATATGGTAACAATAAAAACGATGATGTTTAAATATAGTGATACACTTCTGTTCTTTCGTGCACCCTCCCGGTCATATTACAATATTATGATAATATAATACACGTTTACTGATGGAGATAACGTAGGTACGTCACAGATAGACCGGAACTGAAGTTTAATTGACCGAGAAGTCGTATGTTTAAGTTCCGCACGCGACGGTTTTACGATTCCAGGTAAATATAGCATAACCTCTTTATAACGAAATTCCAGAGACGGAATACTTTCTTTCGGTATAGAGATAGGCCATTACATGGAGAGAGTGCAGCGATGAATAAGGTAAGTCAAACAATGTACAACAATGTACAACAATGTGCAACAATGTCCAACAAGGCTCTATGGACAGTATTGATGTAAAATAACAATAAGAGCTTTTGAGTGTCCTAGGCAGATCGGATAATTTGTTCTCAGATCTACGAGACGAGGATTTATAATCCTTTGTTCTCAGATCCTCGTGAAGTGGATACAATACAGAAGAACCGGAACACGTTTAATTAAGAAAGAGATAACGAAAGTGAATAGTCTGTGAGAAACAACTAACAAACATTTTGTTGTATTCGAAACATTCCTGTCTTCCTGATAAGAGGTTGGCGGTGAACATCGACCTGATGTAGTAACGAACACGTTACACGGAGCAGTTCCTTAAAAATCAGCCCCAGATGCGATCATCCCTTCCCGTTTCTTTCCCACCCTTACGGCTACATGACGAGCGAATGACATACCTCCGTATATCCCATGGTGTTGAGCAATAATGCGAGTGCATACGTGAGTGTACGACTAGGGTCGGGTCTGGACTGCAGCGCCAACGGAGAGAGAAATTTTACATTATTATGATAATTATTGGTAGGCACTTTGTGGCTCGTTTGCCCATTAAGTGCAATTATCGGCGAAGGGCCGGTGGAAATGAAGTGGTTAACGTACTGTGCGTGGAGGGCCAGAGACAGAGGGTGGGTGGGGTTCCTGTGTGAAGAAGGTGGCGCCCGCGGCGGAGGCCGAAGTGGGCCGAGCCAAGGGGTGGCGTGCCATGCGCTCGAGCACGCGACCGAGGGACAAACGTCCGAATGAAGGAAAAGAAGAGGCGAAGGTGAAGGTGAAGGTGGTGGAAGAGGAGGAGGTGGTGGAGAGGAGATGATTACAGATGGAAGGTGGTGAAGATGGAGGAGGACGAAGAGTAAATGATGAAGGAAGAAGAGATGATGAAGGAAGAAGAGACGATGAAGGAGAAGGAGACGATGAAGGAGAAGGAGACGATGAAGGAGAAGGAGGCGATGATGGTGGAGGAAGAGGAGATGATGGTGGAGGAAGAGGAGATGATGATGGAGGAAGAGGAGATGATGATGGAGGAAGAGGAGATGATGATGGAGGAAGAGGAGATGATGATGGAGGAAGAGGAGATGATGGAGGAGGAGGAGGACGAGATGATGGTGGAGGAGGAGGAGATGGTGAGGGAAGAGGAGATGAAGGTGAATAGGGACGAAGAGTAGCAAGTGGTAGTTGCGAAGAAGAAGGAAGTGGAGAACAATAAGAAGAAGAAGAATGTGAATGTGAAGTTGAAGGTAGTGGTCGGGGTGGAAGAGGAGATGTTGATTGAGAAGCAAGAGATGATGCTGGCGGGGGAAGGGAGAAGTAAACGGTTGAGGTGAAAATCTAGGAGGGAGGTGAAGGGGAGAGTTAACAAGGGATGAGGATGGACAAGGTGAAAGTTCGCTGGGTGGAAGGTGGACAGGAAACATGAAAGAAACAATATTGCGAGGACAATAGAACTGGCGAACTAAAGAAGAGCATCCAGAGTCAGTGGTACTAACTATAGGAACATAAACGACAGAATCTTTCCTGGCCTCAACGTAGATAGGATAGCGGATTTGCATAATCATCATGCTCCAAAAAAATGATGCAGGCACGTGAAACGGCAGTGAATGGTAGTCGGAGGATCCCCTGAAAGATACCTACCAAATTTTCGTAGTGTGAATAAACTTATATTAAAATTTTAAATTTAACATAATTTGTTTCAATGTTAAGGGCCAAAATCGACTGAATCCTTCTGGTTTGGTGGAGAGATAAAAGGTTCGCTTGCAGAGTGCCCATCATCAACCAAACATTGATTCAGATTCTGAGCGGTAGAACATTAACCGTACAGTGTGTAGTATTATATAGAATATCACAACAAACAAATTCCAACATCACATTAACTTTTTCGAGATTCGGTCACAAGAAATCGACCGGATTTTTCTCTGGGCTGAAGAAGTGGGGAGGTGCGAGGTTCGCGTGCCACGCCGTGCAGCACGAACGCGCGTGGTCCGGGCCGAGGGACTCACGCTACGCCGCTGGAGGCAGGGCACGGCACGGCAGGGCCGCGGTGGCCGTTTGGACGCCGGCGAAAAGGACTTTATTCTCGATGCCGGGGGCTTGGAAGGGCCAAGGGCGAACAGGCGTCGTCCTTGGGATGACACGCTATGCCTGAAGAGAATCAATTCACTCGTGGTGGCAATCACGTTTCGCATAGAAAGGAACTTCCTTCCATTTCTACCTTCAACTGCAACAGCGCGTTAAGAGGTGTAGAAGGGCAGATATTTCTCCGGGTAGATACCTGTCTAACTCAGACGCGATGAATTACCACATGCGATGTATTTTACTTACGACGATAGTGGCAATAATAATAACAACAACAACAATAATAATAATAATAATAATAATAATAATAATAATAATAATAATAATAACCATAACAACCATAATAATAATTATAATAATAATAATAATAATAGTTATATAACTTGCAGTATATAAGTATATAATAAAATCAGGGTTGGCGAGTATTTAAATACTTGTATTTGAAATATGTATTTTAAATTCATTTTGTATTTGAAAAACTAGTTCTGAGTTTTTGGACATATATTTTCAAGATTTATTTAAATACATAAAATAATGAGAAATACTAAAATAATTAAATAATAATTAATAATAAAATAATTAAAATCAGAAATACTTAAAATACTTTAAATACTGACGAAGAACATAACGAGGATATTTTTTTTGTTTGATTCCGCTAGTGTATGCATCTCATTCAAACAAAAATAAAAACTCTTATCAACTGCTTAATTTGAATTGTTTCCATTTTTGAATAATACGTCTAAATTATTAAAATGCTGGACAATTATTAAACAATAAAAAAGCGTTTATTCGTTATAACACGTGTATGTTCATCCGTGCCTATTGAAAAACGGTTTTCCTTTGCGGATTTTATTCTGTCGCCAGCTAGGGTTTTATATCCTCATGATTTGTTTGAAGAATTAGTCATTTTAAAAGGAAATTCAGTTTATTAGAGTTAGACATATTTCATTTTCATTATCATTCATCATTATCAATTTATATTTGAAAGTGTTTATATACATATTACAGTTGGGTTTGTTCAGAAATGTGTGTGACTGATAATTTGGCGAAGTATTTAAATACTAAATTTGAAGTATTTTGCCCAACTCTGGATGTACGTGTAATACAGGTATCTCAACGTAAGTGTTACAAAGTTCTGGAGCATACAGACGGTTGCAAGATGATCACTTTTTGTAAATGAGCGTGTTGCGGGGAAATTTCATATAAAAAATACTCATGTGACATTAGCCTTTCATTGGTACGCATGCTTGAATATTTGTCATTCTCGAAAACCGAAAGTTTTCATTGAAATCGTCCTTTGTATGCACAAGCTCCATTCACACAATAAATTTAAAGAAACAAATGTTTTATGCTTTTGGTTAAATTTTGAATTTAAGGACAGTAAGGACAGTATCAAAATCAACCTAAAATTCAGATATTCCTTTCAACTTCGTAGAGAGCAATATTGAAGTGTTCTATCCATTTAGGAAAGCATCCTGAGTTCTGTTAATGCACTATTGTTGTTCGCAGACTGAGTGATTGACTTGCTGATTGGTTCACCCTCTCACTGACGTGAATGAACTGATGAGAAGGGTGTTCCTTTAAAAGAAAAGAAAGAACTACACTTTCTTGGTACAAGGGCCGCCAAAACGTGAATATCCAAAAGTTATAACTACTGAAATCCAACTTTTTCCGCATATCGTAAAAGTTCACGCTACGTATTTAAGAAAGTAAACTACAAAACATTAGGTGAGACTAAAAGATCTTCAAACCAATATAAGGGAGCAAAACATCGTGATGTTCTGATCACAATTGATTGATTAGTGTTTACGGGCACGTCAACTGATAAGGTCATTACTCCCGTACGTAAAGTGCATGTTTTATAATGGGAGGTGGCTGAAATCTTTCATAGCTGGATGGTAAGATCCGGCACCGACATACACGTCGACTAGTGGAGTTTTCACCAACCAGGAATCTCCAACCAGTGGAGCACCGCCCTAGCCGAAACAAGCTCTGAGGTCCTTATATGAGTGATCGTGTAGTGCATGTTAGTTTGAGTGTGAGTGTGTGTGTAAGGGGAGAGAAGAGACAAGGAAGAGGTAGGAAAGATCGCGCGCGGTGGCCCGTTTGTTAGGGTACTGCTGTGTCATTCACCTGGTGTTGATCGAAGAAAAAACGGGAAACTACCGATCAGAGCAGCCGGCCGTTAGAATTCGCTTCCAGACAGCGGCTGAATTCGATCTAGTTTGTAGTCATAGTCGAAAATCGTGCTACCGTGGAAACTGGAACCCTTGAACCTCTCGATGACAGCTGTGACGTCAAGCCTTACATGCTATGCCAGCATTTGCCTTGTCGAAGGCCCATCGGCTCCCGCGTGGTGCATTACGTCAGTTTCGCGGGACGACGATAGCGGCGGCGGAAGCCTCTGTCCCCCACCTTCTAAACCGATCGCCTGCTTCGCGACGTCGGAATTACGTGGCGCGAGATAAACGCGCCTGGGAAAAAACGCGTGCGCCGGCCGGCCAGTCCACTGTCGGCACGTCACGTCACCTACTGCCCGAGGAGGCAGCCACGTGTGACCCGGCGCATGCGCAACGGAGATGTTTCGGGAGACGGGGCTACAGGTGTAGGTAGCCCAATCATTTAATTTTTGTTGCCTTGTCGGTACCTTAAGATCACATGCTACGTTTACCATCCAGACTGCTCGTGAACTTTTCATACCAAACTCATTATTGTCGTATAATGTAAAGCCGGTTGGGCTGCAATTATAAACCGCACGAGCACATCTCTTGTGGTCAGGAAACAAAAGTTTGCTATTCATGAAATTCGAAAGACAATACGCTATTGCCAAAGTCGTTTACTATTGTTGTAGACTATAGTGATAAACGATTGTCACAACTGCTGAATGGCTCACGATGAATTATCAATGGAGAAATGTAATATTTCGATCATTAATAAACGTGTTTTTGCCCATTTTTCATCCGGGACGCAATGTAGGTAACTTACGTCTTCCTACGACTACAACTATGAAGATAGAGATATTTTTCTCTTAATGAAATCTGTTTTTTAAAGAAAGATTTTGAAATAAATTCTCGAAAAATGACCTTAAGTACTTTCGCATAATTTTGAGTGACAGTACGGACGAGAAAGTTCGTTCTGTTTTAGCACCAATTGTTTAGCATGTCAAATAATTTACGATCAGGTCATTGATCGCAGTGCAGCACCAAAAGCTTTCCTTTCAAACTCCCTCCGTCGCAGGTCTAGCGAAGATCTTCGTAATACACGCACCCTGTGTGCGTCCCTTAATATGCCTAGGTATGACTCTCACTTTCTCCACCAGATATTGATCTCCGTTACCTACATCCGAACTGTTTGGTTCAGTTGTCATACCACCATTCAAATCACATCAACAATATATCCCATCCATCAAAATAATTCATTCCCAGGTACCGTCGAAGACATTTAGGTACTGAGAATCTTATAAATAGGGGTGGATTTTGATGACCTAAAACATTGCCATAATGATCAATAAAATGCTCTTAAAATGCTTTTAAAATGTCCTAAAATCAAAGAAAAATGACGTACAAAAATCGTTTTAAAACCAGTTCGGATGAACAACTCAAGCTGTTGGATACGTTACTGATGTAATCGTGGCCCCTTCCATTCGTTTGAGAGAACTCAGCTTGCAAACATTTGATTTGGACTGTTCTTTAGCAGGAAATCTCTGTCTTTAGTTATCCCGAAATCGGCCCAACCGGAAAATGGCGCTGATATACGTCACAAAAATTACATACTCACAACGGCTGTCAAAAGAATTTCTAAACGTACAAATAGAATAGACTTCTATTCTGTGAAGAACATTTGTTGCATCTCGTAAATATTATTCGAAGCAAGTGCCATTAAAAATGACATTACAATCTATTAAATCAACAAAAAATGCATTAAAATGACGGGAAAAGGTAAAAAATGACTTATTAGTCGAAATCAACAAAATATGCAAAAAATGACGTATAAGATGGGTAATTTCCTTTTGCCATAAAATAAAATAAATTTCTTTACTAACCGGCATTGTTCTAAAGTGAAAAGAAAAAATGATATTTCATTAAAATCCGCCCCTACTTATAAATATTGTAAACACACTTCTTATCCTCTTATCTGACAAGAGTCGTTCGCGCAACCTGATCGCCGCGCTAGTGTGACAGCGTGAGCTAGATGTCAAGGCTCGCATAGAGGGATTGCCTCGCCCGTTGCTCACAAGTGACGCAGGGAAGGGGAAAAGGGAAGGCTCGGACCGGTAATGCAAATGTTCTGGCCTGCATTCAAGAACGAAATCTTTGTCATTGAGTAAAGGAGATTTTGTTTTTACTAAAGCATTTATTATTATTATTATTATTATTATTATTATTATTATTATTATTATTATTATTATTATTATTATTATTATATTATCATATTATTATTAATATATATAATATATTATTATTATTAATTAATGACAATAATAATAATGTTTTACTAAAAACAATATTCCCAAAAAATAGGCGCTTACAAGACGTCAGTAAATTTTTTAAAGAGTTTTGAAAAGATGATGTGGGTGCTATGCCATTTTCTCTCTTTGTACAACGAAATTCATGATGAATCTGTTTGTCTAATTAAAAGAAGCAATTTGACCTCGTAATATCCAGCTATCGACAACGGGGACATGTAACGTACGGATGGGCACGAACGAAAAGGTAGCAAAGGCAACATACACATGCTATGTATTTGCCTATAGGCAAAGCGGCAGACAGAACAGCGGGCATCGACTGAGAGAGCCCAGGTGACGCGGCGGAATAGCGGAAGTTGCAGAAAATAATGCAAATAAATTTTCTATTTTATAACAAATTTCCGTTATTTTCCAAAAAAAGAAAAAAAAATCATGAAAATAAGCAAGTTTTCGTTTTGAAGATTTTACATAATTTTGGATTTATTGATGTCTCCAAGCGCATCAACTGCTACAATGGATTCTGTAAGTGTAGTGCGTGATTAATCGCGGGAGGTAGAGGTGAACTTCCCCGTGTGGATGGCGAGATCCGGCGCCGAACTACTTTTGAGTAGAGGGGTTTTCCCCCAAACAGGTACCTCCCAAAAAGCGAGGCACACTTTCAGTCGAGACCAGCTCTAAGCTCCCGACATGTATTGTACTGTAGTGCGTGTAAGTAAGGGATGAAGATAGGAGAAGGAAGAGGAAAGAAAGATCGTGCGCGGTCCGTGGCCCATTTGTTAGAGTTCTTTCCCGGCATTCGCATGGTATTCATCGGAGAATCCACGGAAAAGTACTAGTCAGGGCAAACCGATGCAAATGTTCTCCAGACAGCGGGTGAACTCGTCCTAGCTTGATAGCTAGGTCGAGGTCAGAGAATCCTGACACTGTCGGGACTCGGGTACCAACCTGCCGGTCAAAAATATTGTTGGAGAAGGAATTTCATAAATTTGCTACTATGTATTTGTTATTTATTGACGCAGTACCACAAATTTGCAATGAGGAATAATTAAGTGATCAGATATGTAGTAGATAAAAAATTGATTATATTATTTAATATTAGATTTTTATGGCCAGCTCTCTCGTACACATTGTTGCATCTGCTACGAATTTTCTATCTGCTGCTACATCTTTTACGAATTTTATAAATGTATGCGTTCATTTACATTAGAGAACAACGGTAATTTGTTGTTTGATGGTAATTTGAAATGTTCTCTCTTTGCCTCATTTTCATGACTGAAACTGTTGTTCCAAATATAGATGAACTCGAAATAAAAATATGCTATTTCTATACACGATTTCTGTTTTATTTTCCATTCCAAATTCGTCTACATTCAATTTAAAAAACCCATATTTAATTGAATGTAAATGACCTATACGTGCTATGACTATAGGTTTTCATAATTATGTTATAATGTGGTTCGGTGGTATAACGGTTAGCGTATCGGATTGTTGTACCTGGGTTCAAACCCGATCGAAGCCGTGGATTTATAAGGGCGAAAAAATCCTTCGTACGCCTTCCTTCGGAAGGGAAGTAAAGCCGGCTGTCCCATGTAGTAGATTTACTGCATGTAAAAGATCCTCAAGCATAAAAGAAGCCTCTGAGCAAAATTGAGATCCGCCTTTTTCGTCGCCCAAGGTAATTCCTCCTTTCTCCGCTAGGTAGTGAAAGGAGCGTAGCGAAATGTGCGTGGTTAGACGGAAGAGCGGGCCTGATGGCCCCAGTCTCGCCACGTAAAATAAGGCATTAACTAACTATAATTAAACTACGATACTAAAATAAACCAGTTGGAATAATGCTTCTTCTGCCTCTTATCTTTCAATATGAATGTGAGAAAGACTTTTCCGCTGTCAAATTACCTCGCTTACCGTCCGCAGTTGTAGCGGCTTAGGTAGCTCGGTTGCTTTCCCGCACCCAGATCTAACGCATACAACGTAGTTCAACAATATTCTGACGATGTAATTTAACTTCATAGGGAATTGATAGTGTACATTCCTTCATTCGCATGATACTATCGACAGGATAGCAGCAACTTAGGTAAAGTTCATTTGTTACTTGTGAATAATTTCTGCCAGTTAATAATATAATTTTGTACTATTTTTAATTTAATTGTGTACAAAATACGCTAAATGTGTACATATTAAAAATAATATTAATTTAGGTTAATACATTTTATTGGACTTTCTATAATGCATTTTGTCATTCACATTTCTAAACGAAATCGTTTCTTTTTACAACATTCCGCACCTCTTTTCATGTCGAACTCTTCGTGAAATATCGTTGAGGAGTATTTATTCAAAGAGAAGACCCGCATTGTCCCGACTTCAATGTACTTTACCGCGGTGCTTTTGAAAGTAGCGTACACGTTCCGCTCCCAAGCACTGAAGTCTCTTTGTTATTCGAAACTTTGACATGTTGAAAGGAATTAGGCCTCGTGACCCGGCGGCGACCCAAATAAAAAAAACGAGAAGGGTACAACGGCCACGAACATTGTCAACAGCCTGGCCTTATCACCCTCTGGCATAGATAAGAGGAATAAAAAAGAGCCCATTTATCCAGTTATTATCTTGCGACATTCAGTGAATGAGGTACTGACCGCATTCTCTGCACAGAGCCCATTTTCATATGCCCCCACAATGGCTTATCTATCGCTATTATCTTTCGTAGAGGCAACGTAGGTGTTTGAAGACGATTGTGGCTTCCTATAAAATTTAACTGCAAATCATACAATTAAAATTTACTCATACGTATACCGGCCCTTTAAAATTATACTTTGTAACAGGTGAATAAAATTGTATTTATAGAGAGCACGAACATTAAAAATAAATTATTCATATTTCATTATTATTTTATAGTATATTACTCAAATTTATTGTTTATTATTATCACTTTCTCACCTCTAATCAATAGTCATTAAATTTTAAATATAGTATATATTAACACTATATATGTAAATAGTTGTAAAGATATTTAGTTTGTTGACTCTATGCATCTTGTTTTACAGTCACATTCACACGTACATTTGTCATTTGCGTTTCGTGGAGGATTTCGTTTAGGATTCTTTTTACGTGTAAATGTACAGTTTGAAAAAGACAATTTACGACATTCCGTTCAATCAAGGGATTCTGAAAGTCTGACCTGAAGAGTCACGGGTTTTGGGAAGAAGGGTGAGTTTTGTTTGGTCTTGAGGGTTAGGTGAGGAGAAAAAGGACACATGGGGTCCGATTACGTTCCATTATTCTTCCCTTATTTATTTACAATTTTCTTCAAATTAAATGGTTGTTTATACACTCTGCTTAACTTATACTTTACTTAACACAAAGGTCAAGGTACAATTTATCATCTAACTCATCTAACTTCGGTTTTATGAAAAGAATTCTTCTAAATGAGACATATTTCAATCTTTGATTAAATTGCTAGAAATTCAGCTTTTGTGAGGACTCCTACTCCTTATCACGGGTGGTGAGAAACGAGCAGTAACTTGAACTGTACATAAAATTAAATTGTGGGAATATACAGAATTGATATTTTACGATAAAATTGAAATCTCTTTGATTTTCTATGTAATTTAATCTCAACCCGTAGTAATATTAGGAAATTGATTTTCGCGCAATACCGACGCATAATGTTGAAACGTACAGTTCTGGGACTGACCGATTGACGTTAGAATCCAGTTTGGAGCAATTTTCACTATTAAACAGTGATTTACAAAGTGAGGAATGTTCATTACGATGCACATATTATTATTATTATTATTATTTATTAATATTTATTAATATATTATATTATATTAATATTATTTTGTATGTTCCATTATTTTTCTGTACTTTTTTGCTCAAGCGAGAGCGTGCGAATGAAAAACCCTCGATGTATTTTTTGACAGCAGATTTGAATAGTGTTATAATATTCAAAAGCAATGCAATACCTCATCAACATGACAAAAGATTTACGTACCAATTCATTTCATTACATGTTTGACGAATTAAAGTGAAGTTTCTATGGTAGTTTGCAGGCACCCCCACCCCCCCCATGTTTTTCTGTAGAAACGTAGTTCACATCGACGAACAAGTTGTTTTTATTGCTATTCTTAGTAAACATTCACTTTGTAAAATAAATAAATAATTACTTTGAATAAATGTACCAATTCGCATTTGCAAGTGCTTGTACTTTGCATTTGTCTTTATCAACATTTTTCTCACGAACATTGAAAGTACGAGTGATATCCCAGAAATTCAAGATTCGATAATCTCAAATAATATCTCTCTTCTCTTCCCTCTTTCGCATGACATCAGCATTTGAAATTTTCGATGAGAGCATATGCGTTATCGGATATTATCAGATCCCTTGATAATTCTTTAATTTTCGGAATCGTAAGTGGGTCGAGAGGCTATGATTAGTTTACATTGTGCGATATCAAACATTCGACTATTTCTTCCTTTCATTCATATTACTGACGTAATGTGAATTACTGACGTAATAATATTGGTTTATTGGTGATGTGTTGTTGGCAGCATTCCAAATAAGAACATAAGAAAAATGTGTTGGCCAACATTATTATTTCACATAAGATCAGCTTTCAATGGTTTAGCCATTATCGCCGACTACGTGCTGTTTTGAAGCCCGAAAACGACTACCTACTTAGTAGTTTACAGACTTCTGAACAGGAGGTAATACATGATAATGGTTAAGCCATCGACAGCTGCTCTTATGTGAAATAATAATGTTTGCCAAGACAACGCCTCTAACTCCTTTATTTCTTATGTATTAAAGCTCAGGAGACTGGAATGTAGTTCGCGGCATCATTTGACGTAATTATTTTATAACAGTGAACAAAATACACAAACAAGACAGCAACACCTTTAAACTGAGAGATAATGTTATGCATTCTAAGTCTAGAAGGACCGGCCATTTAAACTAACTATAGGAATCTCGTGACGGATTTTGACATTTAAAGAAATCATTGTAATTTTTGAGAGGATGATTTTGAAAATTCAAATAAAATATGACAGACAACTTACTAATCAATTTTATTGTCATATTCGAACAAAAATATAATTAAACTTTATTACATTTTTGGTCATATTTGATACACACATGTTCGTCCCATGGATGGACTGAAAAGCACATGAAGCATTTCAAGCAATTGTTCATATATCATTTATCTTATATCCTCATTCGATGTTATTGTCCAAAGTAAAGAAAGTATGATTCAGACAAAGGTTTTTAAATGTCAACATACTCTAAATATTACAGAAGGCTACGAAATGAGCGTCCACCATATTGACTGCTCAAGGGATGTAAGAAGAGTGCGTCATTAATTGTGTCTATTTATCGAATATCCCTGCAAATTTGTGATGTTATTTCATTTGATAATTGTTGAAACATAAGCGGGATGGCATCTTTTCCAAACATATCGGAAGAAATCGGCAAATTAAAAAAAATATGCAGCTGACGAAACGACGTCTTCGGTACTTTTAGGGTTATGCCTGTTGAAAAGGTGACATTTTCTGTAAAATTGTTTTATAAAATGATTCATAAAATATAAATTCTATAAAAACTATTTCACGTGGTAAAATTCAGAGTTTTATAAGAAAATTATATAAAATGTCCTACTTTCGTCACAAAAAGTTTAGCAACAACACATCAGTTCAATCAATTTTGCAGAACACCCAATTCGTCATTACAATCGTGTGCAAACCGGGAGAGGTGGTTAAGAGAATCATCTGATGTCACTGCAGTGTCTCTGACCAGGAGGTCCTAGGTTCGAGTCTTGGCGGTGTCAGGATTTTCGACACCAGCTTTTCAGCTAGGTCGAATTCAGTCGCTGTCTAACGGATAATTCTTGTGGCCGGCTGCTCTGATCGGTAGTTTTCCGTGGTTTCTATGATCAACACCAGGCGAATGCCGGAGCAGTACCCTACCAAACGGACCACGGACCGCACGCGATCTTTCCTTCCTCTTCCTTGTCCTATCCTCTCTCCTTACACACACACAAACACACACACACACACTTACACTGAGATGCACTACACTACCACACATGCCGGGAAACCGTCGTCCGGAGCTTAGAGCTTGTTTCGGCAGGGACGGTGCCCCGCTACTGGTGGGAGATACCCGGTTGGGGAAAAGACAGCTTGCCGACTGTAGGTCGGCACCGGATCTCACCATCTAGCGGGGAAATATCACTACCCCGAGGGAAAAATGCTCGACACTTACGGGACTAATGACTTTAGCAGTTGACGCGCACGACATCACTATGAATCATCATCATCTATCAGTCGAGTGGAAAGAATTTGATGAGAGAACCGCGATGCTCACACGACAACTGCGCCACATTGTGTGTCCGGACGTAGGGTAGTTTCATCGAAAGATGTTATACTAAACAAGCTTAGTAATGAATGTAATGCAAACGTGTTAGCTCTAATTGGCCGAGGGAAGTGCGTTGTCAGATGAGTGATAAAAGTACCCTACTTCTACATTGTCAACGGCTCTTCGTATTGTAATCGGAATACGAGAAGACAGACCGAAACAGGAATGTTAGTTCACAGTATTCCCGACAGGGGGCGGGCTAAACAATTTCACGAAAAATTTCACCGTGTACAACACACTAGTTTTATAATATGTTTTGTAAAACATTTTATGAACGTTTCATAAAACTCGTTTTATAAAAAAAATCTGACGAGTGCACAACAGGCATTAAACACGGAGGAAGAGCCGAAGGTAGGACTCGGTGACCTTGAAGTGGGTTAAGTTAAAGGCGTAACACGTAGATGTGCAGCGGGTTGCGTAGGGGCAACTTCACAGGCGAATGCACGCGGTAAAGTGTCTCTTTATTGACAAGCATTGTTACAAATGTCATTAAATCGAATGTAGATTAATGTATTAAGTACATGAAACTTAATGTACCTTGTACATTAAAAGAGTTTAATACACTTGTTCACTAAATTTAATGCTTAAATTAAAATCATTGTAGATTTAATGTTGACATCCTCCTTCTTTCTCTTCCTTTCGCCACTCAAACGTCTACATTAAATTTATTGCGCGTTCATGATAATTAATTTAACGTTCATTTACCTAACACATTTACGTTAAAGTAATCCAGAAATTTCTGATAGAGAAGCGTACACTCTTCGAAAGTCTCTTCTCTTTGAATTGATTTCGTAGGCGTCATCGCAAAAGTCCAGAATTCTATGATGAGAGAATTAAAACGTGTAGTGAAAATGCTCAAAATCTGCACTTCATGGAACTCCATGAGCATATTCGTGCAGACTACGTGAAATGAAACTCAACTATCTTAATTAAAATTTGACATTTGCTTTTTGTGTTATAAATCCGCAATGATTTGCAAGAGCGAAAATGTTCGGGTCATGTTACCCGAAATTCACGCGTCAGTTAACATTTAAATTTACATAAAAATGTAACGTTAAGAACATTTTAATTTACCTAAAAATGTATATGTACGAAATATAATGTATGTATGTGAATGTTAACGAGCGCTTTTGACCCACATAAGGAAGTTCGCAGACGAATTTTTTTTATTCGAAACTATGCAAAACGTAATGAATGCATCTTGGCGGCGGTATTCTACGAAGGTTGTCGAGCAAGACTGGTTGGAGCGGGGAAGATGGGAACGAAAACTGGACACGGCGATAATAGTTAATTGTATTAAATTAATTGTAGAACATCGCAGGTAATTGACAAGTTAAAATCTTTGAATGTTAAATCGATCGCAGAAATATTAGTTTTTGCTCCATGATTTTCAACACTACTATATTTGCTTTAGGGTTCAGTTTGTAATTTATACATTCCATTTGAAAGTCTGTTGTAAATCTCTTGTAAAGCACAAAGACAACGTAGGAAAGTTATAATTACTGCACTAAGTATCCTTATTAACAACTGAATTTATTCTATATACACATTTATTTAATTGGGTTTCCAACTAGGAGTTTCTTGAATTGAGATAAAGCTCAAACGCTCGGAAATGTCAAACAAATAAAGTCTTCTATTTCCAGGTGAGTAACAGAAGTACTTGTATATTCTCAATGATCCTTTATTTTATAATCTTAATGCTAAATGAGACACCGAAACGATAAAGTAAGTACGCAGTATTCCCCAAATGGGAGGAGCAAGCAATGTTACGAAAAATTTGTCAGTGTACAACGTACTTGTTTTATGAAAAGTTTTGTATAACATTTTATCTACGTTTCGTGAAGCTCATTTTATAAAAAAAAATTGTGCTTCCAGTACCTTTCAGAGTTTCCAATCAAATGAAAGGAAATCGTTTTAATCCTGATGATTGTAATGCTGGCGATGTTGGTTGGGAGTCCAATTCTGTCTGCTGAAATGGTTAGTAAAGAAATTGCGTATATCGTGACGTAGGATTCATTCATGGGTTGTCACTGAGACCCGCCGCACGTCACAGAGGAAGGAAGTGTTTCCTGGAGTCCGCAAATATGGAATTCACCACATTAGAAGTATAATCTAAAAAAATCAGTCGTGGGGACTTTTACGTCTTTCCTAAGGAGAGAAATAGCCTCTTCCGTTTTGTCTTTGACAATTGCCCTCTGTGTGCGGAGGTAATTTCGCATATACAAAGATATTTTCAACCACTTTATCAGATGACGTTGAACAATTGTAAGTCAATACACAAGTCCTAACGCACAAGTTTTGTGCTATGCTGCACAAATGATTTTTTTAAAATTACAGTGTGTACTAAATATAAAAACTAAAACTATTTATTTTATAAAATATACATGAAAGCATTAGTAGATTTTGTAAATAATACGAAAGGATTGTAAGCGCCATTAGTAGCAATTTACAAGTTTTGGATAAGTTTTTCCTTTAAGTTTTGGATAAGTCCTTCCTTTCCTCCGTTGAAACTTTAATACAGTTTTCCTTGATTTCCACCAGAAAATGATCAAAAGAGTTTCTTGTTTTACTTGTGAACATTTAAGATCTCTCCTCCGAACGTAGCCTCTAGTTTTTACCGTGTATTTGGTGTTTAATGATTACATACGGAGGACAATTGGGAAGGTAAAAATGGCAAATCATATGCTTCTTGAAACCTGCATTACGCAAGGTTTATAGTAAAAGGATTGTAAAAAAAGCCACGGCACTTTAGTCGAACATTTTGATGTTGGGACTCATTGTAACCTTCTATATTTAAGATATCACAATGACGAGAAAAAAGAAACATGATAAAGTAAAACCAAAATAAAATTTAGTTGACCAAAATCAAATTTTAAAAATATAGTGTAATAAATAATTATTATCTTTTTCTTTCTACATCTAAATATAAATAAATATACGATTGAGGAATACAACAAGCTTTGTCTGAGAGTTATGCTCTCTGTGGAAATAATAGTGTATTAACAATGATGTAGATGAGTTGAGAGCCCTCCTACAAAATGGTAGTAAACTAGTAGTTGTGGTGGAAAGTAGATTCCCCGTTAAAAGATCTAATATATGTTCATTATCGCAATCTTATCTTACGTCTACTTGTTAATATGTAACTGGTCTTTCGACAAATGTGGAAGTACACTGCATGCAAGTGAAGGTGTGTGTAAATAAGGTGTGATAATAGGACAAAGAAGAGAGGAAAAATCGCGCGCGGCCCGTGGCCCGTTCCTTATGGTACTACTGCGGCGTTAGTCTGTTGTTGATGGTAGGAACGGAAAACTACCGATCAAGGCAGCCGGCCGCTAGAAGTTTCTTCCAGAGAACGGCTGAACTCGACCCAACCAGCTAGCTGGCATGGAAAATCCTGTCACCGAGTGGAACTCTAGGACTTGGTGGTCAGATTGGTTAGTTGGTTGGTTAGTGATTCCGGGCGCGTCAACAGCTTAGGTCATTCGTCCCGTAAGTATAGTGCATGTTTTTTAATCGGGAGATTCCGAGTTAGTTGGAGTGCTGGGTATCAAATGATTGCAGATTTGAATCCTTTTTGGGTGCCGCGTCTTGCTTGCCCCAGAATACAGAACTCGCAACTGTGCTAGTTCCTCGAGATATTCGTAGACGTGGTGAAATAAAATAGTTTTAAGGAACGGATTGTGCATTTATAATCTTCACACCCACTCCAGGTCTAACATTCCTTTTGACAAAAGCAAAAAGATAGAATCATGAGCAATGCATAGTGAAGAAACAAGAATAAATAAGAAAGCTTTAAAAGAAGTAGTAGTAAGAAAGAAGAGAAAATAAAAATAAAAGGAAGTAAACTAGTAGAGATAAGGCACAGCAGCAGAGGGAGAATGAGAAGAATTAGGAGAAGGAAGTGGAGGGAGAGGACGAGGAAGATGCAGAGGAGAAGATGCGAGGAAGAGGGGAAAATGGGAGAAGGAAAGGGGGGAGGAAAATAAGTAGAATGAAGAGAGGTACAAGAAGAAGGGAAGGATGAAAAAAGTAAGGTGTAGAAGGAAAAGGATGACAGGAAGAATCAGAAGACAGAGGAGGAGAAAGATGATAAAATTGACAGCTTTGAGAGAGGGGGCTGAGGATAGGATGATGGAGCTGGAAGGGTGGTGGGGGTGGCGGCTGGTAGTGTGGGTGGTTGAGGTGGTGGTATTTGTGGAGGTTGTGGTAGAGGTACGGTGGGGTGGAGACGGAGGAGCTGGTGCTGGTGTTTGTGGTGATGGTAATGGAGGTGGCGGCGGTGGCGGCGATGGTGATGGTGATGGCGGCGGTGATGGTGATGTTGATGGCGAGGTTAGCCTTTGTTGATGGTAGGAACGGAAAACTACCGATCAGAGCAGCCGGCCGCTAGAAGTTTCTTCCAGAGAACGGCTGAACTCGACCCAACCAGCTAGCTGGCGTCGGAAAATCCGGGGGCGTGTTGAGGGCGTTGTTGACGATGGCGATGGCGATGGCGCTGACGACGCTGGCGATGGCCATGGCGATGCTGATGTAATGGTGACGATGGTACGTACAAGTGACGATGGCGATGGCGATGGCGCTGGCGAGGGCGATGGCGAGGCGATGGCGCTGGCGATGGCGATGGCGATGGCGATGGCGATGGCGATGGCGATGGCGAGGGCGAGGGCGAGGGCGAGGGCGATGGCGAGGGCGAGGGCGAGGGCGCTATGCTGGGCGATGCGAGATGGCGATGGCGTGGCGATGGCGATGGGCGATAGCGATGGCGATGGCGATGGCGTGGGGGCGATGGCGATGGCGATGGCGATGGCGATGGCGAGGCGAGGGGCTGTGCTGGAGGCAGGGTTCTGGTGGTAGAAGTGGCGGCGGAGGTGGCGCAAGAGGCGCGTCTAATGTGACGCGGAGGAAGCGGTGGCGGCGCAGGGCGCGTCCTCCCGACTCGAAGCGGGGCGGCGGCGGCGGACGCCAGCGCGGCGCGGCGCTCCGGGAAGCCAGCGCGGGCGGACGCGACCGCAGACCGCAAACGCCTCCGCCTCCGCCAACGACCAGCGCTCGCACCACGCCACCCGCCCGGGATCCCCATTGTCTCACGCCTCGGCCTCCCAAAAGGGGCGACGACGCAGCCTCATGCAATCCCCTCCCGGCATCAAGTGGCTCCGTGTGTGCACCGCCATGTGTACTTCAAGAAGGGACCAGTTTGACAGGTCGGGAAACACGAGAATGTCAAGTACAGCGATGGCAATTCAAGAAATGGTGATGAAAATCACTCCCTAATGACCTAACTAAACGAACGCATTCACGAATTGAGTGCATAAATATTACCCACAGTAATGTAAAGCACCAGCAATACCCAGCGTTAGCTGTTACAACGGCCCTTCTTATAAAAAGCTCTCTATATGACGATTATCACTATGTGCTATTTGGAAAATATATCTTTATTTGAGACTCTAGAACAGGAGTGCCTTAGCGGATTCGCTATCGACTTCGGAGTGGATGAAATTTTAAAGAGGTCATTGTAGATTAGTAAGGGGTTGACAGAGGGAAAGTGGCCGAAATGAACTGGCGAATGATCCGTTCAATCAAGATTCCATTGGTTACAAAAAATATTAATGAAGTTTGTAATTAATTGTTTTCTGATATGAAACTTCAAAACACCTATTACAAACTCGGATGTTCAAAAATCTCAAGATATGGTAATAATGTATTCATAACGTAACTATATTTCA
The DNA here is from genome assembly GCA_011170035.1 of Teleogryllus occipitalis. Taxonomy (NCBI): domain Eukaryota; kingdom Metazoa; phylum Arthropoda; class Insecta; order Orthoptera; family Gryllidae; genus Teleogryllus; species Teleogryllus occipitalis. Next base: position 32,892 of record BLKR01003917.1, read on the forward strand.
GAAACACATGAATCTGCAATTCGCTCTACGGAAATAAAATGGCCAGTTCTTAACAATGTTCAATATACAATTGTATTTTGTAACCATTACACAATAATGAAGATTAGAAAATCAGACACACTCAGAAGTTAAAGTCTCCCATTATCAAAATACAGATATTTTCAAAAATTCTCTAATTACCTTTTCGTTACTTAGGTGCATTTCTTTGTATTATAATTATGCATACCGTATATTGTAAATATATAATGTAAGGGGGCGATGAAGCAAACATTTCTTTTAAAAGGATCGATAAAAAGGGTGTTGAAAAATCCTGATCTAGAAAGTGAATTATACTTGCACAGTATTAGGACACGGAATTTCAAATGTTTTTAACACCAGCCTGGAACCATACCGAAAGTACCGGTTTTCCGTACTAGTACCAATCGTTGCCATTGTATTCAACTCCCAGTCAATAATTAGAAAATAAGATTCCGATCAACCCCGAACCGAAAAATATGTAGTAGGTTCTCTTAATCAGCAGTTCTAACTGTATATCAAACAGACAATTTTTCATAAAACTGAGGTCTGGAATAAAATATTAAACTAGTATATCACGCGGCAAAAGTGACCGGATTCCTAGGCTACGCCTATCGCTCTAATCCGGACACTCTTCCAACTAATCACGAAAACGTCCATTTTTACTTTCTCGTCCTTAGGAAGGAACTTTATAAGTAGAGAAAGTTATGTAATCGGGTATAAACGTGCATCAAGAATTTTCGGCAGAAAACTTTTTATTAAAGAACCCTGGTAACAAAAAAGTGGATAAATACTCTTGATAAATTTAAAAAAAATCCTCTAACACGCGTAGTAAGAATCCATGTTTTGAGCTCTTTATACCGAAAAATGATTGACAGCAATACGTCTGACTCTCTCTCTCTCTCTCTGTCTGTCTGTCCTGTCCATGGTCACCTCTATTGCCTAAACCGTTCAAGTGATTTTCTTCAAAATAGGATATTTCGCAATCGATCTGAATGAACTCGAGGCAACTTTGTAACAAGCACTATTGTTTGGACAGGTTTTACACCAATAAAACTTTTATTTCGAAAAAATCCTACCCTGGTATGTATTGTAATAACGAAAGATCCTTCCACACGCAGACGTATTCCTACCAGCACGCTCAGACTATAACTCAACCGGAAATACATGCACCCACTGTGAGAGTCGGAAAGGGACTTCCTTCCAGAATGACCGGTTTTAAAGAAAGAAGTCATCAAGTGTACATTTTGAATCAACAATCATACTATTAAATGAAAACAAATTCTCAAACGTCATAAATAATACATTCACTAATTATATAATTTACTGAACTTGTGTTCTTTCAATAACATGTGAAATTCATAAAATTAAGTTACATGTAGTGTCAGACGAAGACATAAAATTGGTATTTCCCTAGGGCGCCGCGCGGCGGTCGGCGACAAGTCCCCAAGCCACTGGTTGTGCCACCGAAGGCCCTATTGAGCCCTATTTTAAAGCGTAGGGCCGAAGATTAAATGCAGTAATAGAGCCAAGACCGTGACATGGGGCAAGGCCTGGGAGACCACTAGACGCCGGAGAGAACGCTCGTTGGGAGCTCTTTGGATCATATACATCGATATTACTGCAATATCTTGTCACTGCAGTGCCTCTAAGCGGGAGGTCCTAGGTTCGAGTCCCGATGGCGGCAGGATTCTCGACACTAGCTTTTCAGCTAGGACGAATTCAATCGCTGTTTGGAGGAGAATTCTAGCGGCCAGTTACTCTGATCGGTAGTTTTCCGTGTTTTCTTCGATCAACACCAGGCGAATGCCGCAGCAGTACCCTACCAAACGAGCCACGGACCGCGCGCGATCTGTCCTTCCTCTTCCTTGTCCTATCCTCACCCGTTACACTAACATGCACTACACTACCACACATTCCGGGAGACCGGTCGGGAGCATAGAGCTTGTCTCGGCTGGGGTGTTGCCCCCGCTGGTGGGAGATACCTGGTCGGGGAAAACCCCGCTAGCCGACGATAGGTCGGCACCGGATCTCGTCATTCAGCGGGGGAAGTTCCCCGTCACCTCCCGAGGAACAAACATGCACTACACTTACGGGACTAACAACCTTAGCCGTTGATGCGCTCGGAATCACTAAATCAATCACTAAATCTTTCCATTTCCCCCTTTCCCTTTGTCTTTCTTCTGGCACTCTCTTATTATCCACAAACTCAAGAGATCTCATTGGGCCCCTTCTGTTTTTTCGTGCGACCTCGCCTAGTCGACCCCACCCGCTCCAGCTCCCACTGCACATCTGGCGGTCTGCACACTGGAGTCTAGCTTATGCAAGCATATTGTAGACGATGAAAATACAAGGTCATCAGATTGCCTACGCAACTGTCCTGTGTCGCTTTGCAGTCTGTCACGTTCAGTATTACATCATTCGAAATATGTAACTACATAAAATATAATTCCATAAAATCAGATTAGCAAATGTCCTTGCTTTGCAGCATAGTAATATTTCTTGGTTGCACAAATTTATTTTTTTGCAATCAATGTGCGGCAGTAGATTAACTAAGCGTTGTTCTTATCAGCAAATATAATGGTAGTCATGGGCAAATGCATGGCCAGCGCTAGGCATGATTAGGGCGTGCGATCTCTATTGAAATGCAAGGACACCGAAAATGGGATGCTTAAACAAACTATCAAAACTTTTTTTTAAGTCTCAAAATTTTCATGTTTTGGAAGTCACAGTAAAGGATTCTTTTATTGCATGATTTTGCAAATCAGTTTCAGAACTATACCGGATTCTCTAGCTTCTCGACATTATCGTCAAGAAAATAAAATAAAGTTCTAAATATCAGCTTTGTCCGTGGCCCGTATTTGTCTAGCTCCGGAGCTAGGTAAATGTCATGGATTGAAGTCTTGACAGGAAATGGAATATTCTTTTGCTGGAAAATGAGCTTTCGGGAAACAATATACTTTTCCATATTCACTGCCAGCCGCCACATCTTCCTTCCGCATCCTTTACTAGAACAATAACAACTTCGTCGGAATTGTTTCGTAGAATTATTTTATCTAATAACATGAACAAACCACGTAGAACAAAATGTTAGAAACTGTATTGACACAGGCCTTCCTAATGTTTTCGAAGATTAATAGTGAATTAAACGGTATGTTTCTGCTATTTTTTCGCACAATGTTTCTTACGTTTCGATTCCGAGTTTGCCCAGGTTGACACAACAACAGGATATTTCGCAAATTTTACATAATACCAACAGATACAACAATTTGAAGGAGTATTAATAAAAGAATGAACATTAAATTCTAGCATTAAAAAAATTATCTCTGCATATTTCTAGCAACCTTTTTCATATTTTGCTTATCAGTTCAAATAAACAAATAGAACTAATGTAGTTTTCATTCAAGCGCAATCAGCACGCCGTCTTATCATTAAACTAACTTTTTTGCCATATATTGCCAGCCTAAGGGTATTCTTGTGCACCCATGAGGGTGAAGGTATAGGTCGATATGGCCTAGATACGACAACAGGGATCTTAAATCTCCCCCCTGGTGAAGTACGAACAGTTCGGAGGAAAATCGCCAGAGGGTGTCTCGTGTCTTTTTGCTAGAGTAACTTGCGGATTCGGTTAGCATACCGGACTGCCGTACGCAAGTTTGCAGGTTCAAACCTGATCGAAGCCGTGGTTTTTTAAGGGTGAAAAAGTCCTTCGTGCGTCTTCCTTGGGAGGGGAAGTAAAGCCGGCTGTTCCATGTAGTAAATTTACTTCATGTAAAAGATCCTCGAGCCTAAAAGAAGCCTCTGAGCTAAATTCAAATCGCCTGTTTCGTCGCCCAAACAATACCTTCTTTCTCCGCTAGATGGTGAAAGGAGCGTAGTGAAATTTGCGTGGTTAGACGGAAGAGCGGGCCTGTTGGCCCGAGTCTCGCCACGTAAAATAAGGCATTAACTAACTACCTAGATTCTCGTACAGACAGTAGAGACACCTGTATGGCCGCCGCCATTTAATATCCTTTCCTTTCATCCGATAGCCCCGCGATGCAGCATTCAGGAATTGAGGACGAATGATAACTGTCGAAGGAATAATGGAGAGTTTCGAGTGTATCATTGGGTTTTGGTAGATCAGTAGTTCCCAACACCCCCCACTACACCGCATAGTTCTGTTGGATGTAAAATGTCGGAATCGGCGGCGCAAAGAAATGCTCTACTCTCTACATCCAGGGACTTTACTCATTGCTGAGCATGCCACTGTGTAATTTTGAGTTAAGTTTCAATTGTATCTAGTGCTGTTTACATCACCAAATAAAATGATGCTACACACTGCGACATTCCTCTTCCCAGTTCAAAGAAGTCGGAGTCTATTTTGGTTTCGCTGGCGCGAAAAGTTTTCTCAGAATCAATTTTTTATTACTCTCTTACTCTCCTCTCTTTTTCTTTCATTTGAATCTCTGGTATTAACTTTCTTGCCTTCTCTTATTTTCCTTCCTCGTATGTTTCAACTTTAAAAAAGATTGTTGAATCCAGAGAAATTACAATGCAGGATCGTTACAGCAAGGCGTATTTTGAGAAACATTTTTCTAATTCATGGCTTTTTATTCGTGAACTAATCCAGTAAGAATTAAAAATCCGAAGGTTGCAAGAGAATTATAAGTCCTAACGATATTGTGGTTTAAAATATGTGTGAATTAATGGAATCTTAAATTTCACATGGAATGAGTGTTGGATAACGTCATTTAACGTTAATGATATATTATGATTGAGAAGTAGGTACGTAGTATTTTCTGCTACCTATGAGTCCATTTTGAGGAACATTACGTAGAGCAGGCTTAATTCCACAAAAGTACTTGTTTTAGTGGTCTGATTCTAAGTGCATTTTATGGGAGAAAATTATTCCCACTACTTCCTTCGAGTAATTGCACCTTGTTGAACGAATTGCTCGTAGTACTTTTCCACGTAATTGTTGCACTAGAATGTCGATGATAGTCCATTACTCCATGCTGTGCAATATCACTCTAGCAACTTTAGGGTAATATGGCGACACACGGATGTCGTTTAGCAATTACAGAGTTTTATGGTTTCAGGTTTTCATTTCTACTACTATCATCTGAATCTAAAACATATCTGTTCATAATTTAGCAAACAGAAAATATGTGTTTATGAGGTGGTGGAAGGAAAGGATATAAAATATTTCTCCCCATTATTCTTTATTTCATCCTTGCAACTCAAAGTATCTGATCAAGCAAATGAGTAATTAACATGATTAAAGGGGTGTATTTGGTAGTTGCTTGCTAACGTAAATATATTGATTGCTTAATGAGAAAAGTGGTTCCAAAACATATTACATTCAAGAGTCATCAATTTTCTGCTTTGGATTAATCAACATAGAATTCATTAGAAGGAATATAAGTAAATGTAACATAAAATGCTAATTTTCTCAATAATAATTTAGAATTACTATCTAAAAATAAAATATTAACTAAATGTATCACTCTCTGCCTTTCAGAATTACTCTTATCAGAATGTTGACAATTCATTACGAAGAATTTTTTACGAAGAATAATTTCATTACGAAGAATAATTTACAGAAGGATTGTTGTAAATCCGTCTGGGGTATTCAGGTCAGCGATGTCCCTTTAGTTACCAACATTTGAAAGGCTTCGAAAAAAGGGTCTACCCCACTTTTTTATGAAGTTGAGTTATTAGCATTTAATAAAATTTTATATATTTTTTTGTTATTTGAGGTCGCATCAACATCTAGGTCATTAGTGACCGCAATTGGAGTTAACGGTATGGTCTCTTATAAGATGAAACGAAATGGTGATAAGGGGTGAAAGGACGAACAAAAATACAACCGTGTCCGAGGCGGGACTCCAACCCAGGACCCTTTGGTCCGAGATCACTACGGCATTACTGTCTTAGCAATCTCGCCCACCGGGACAACAAATATTATTCTTGTAGAGTAATATGTTATTGAAAGTCAGTATGAACTTATTTGGTGTACTGCGTTTAAAAATTCGAAACTGGACTGAGTTATATTATGAAAGTTCTAGTAAAACATTCAATATCTCAAAACTAGTTCAGTGTGAGAGCCCTTGATTTACTGAGCCTTTCATTTCGTGAACTTCCTTTAATATTACTTCTTCGCTTAATGTTGAACCGAGTTGATCCTCAGACTCTAAATGGAACGTCAGTTTCCCTGCCTATTTCCCAGTACTTATCGATATGAGAATGTGGTTTCTGGGGGGGAAAACGACAAAAAAATTGGTCGAAGCGCATCTCCTCATGTTACCGACGTACGTGTCTCTCGAAATGCACGCTCGACTTGTGGTCTGGTTTCCTGGCGAACTTCCTTTGGCCGTTGCTTCGTGACGTCGCTGCTAATTTTAATTGGCGGAAAGTGCAGCTGCTATTCATCATGCCCAGAACCTCGTGGACAGATTCTCACGCCACTAGTTATACTATTTTTCCGTCTCCCCTTACCATTTGCATACCTTCAAATATGCAATGTGAATTTGTATATTAATTACAGCATTCCTGAAATGCATGTACACAGTGGAGGAATCATGAAAGCACGTATGCGCTAATGTTTCACGGAAAGGATTAGTCATTTAATTGATTTACGTTCTATTCTTCTTCTTCGTATTCCTCTAATTCACAAGTCAAGACGTTACATATCGGTTAAACATAAAATGTAATACTGGTTGCTACCTCAGCTTCCTAAGAAGCATATCTGGGAAATGTCTGAACCTGTACAATACTTTGGACAAAGTATGGGCTGTTCCAAATGCTGCTATGTCTTGTTATGCCGTCTTTGCAAAGACCTGGGAATTTGGATAATATATTACAGAACTTTTGCGGAACAAATCTCAGTGCTCCGATAATTATTGGGATGACCTGTGTATTTGCGCCCCACACTCGATTCTCAAATTGTTGTTTTTAATGTGTTTCTCTGAGTTCTTGGTTACGACATTTTTATCGCATGTCACACCAAGATCAAGTACGCAAGCTTTTGTAATCTAATCCAGAATAACAATATCCAGGTTATATGTCTGTATTATGCAATCAGTTTGGATTTTTGGCTCGGACAATACTGTATATTTCTTCTCTATCTGTACCTCTACCTCTACCATCTCTTCCTCTACCTCTACCTAGTTTATTCATGTTATCTGACCCATATTGTACCTCGTCCGCCACCTCAATACATCGTCCTCTACCTCGCTCTCTTCCTCGCCCTCTACTTCGTCCTCTACCACACACTTGTTATTATCCTCTACCCCGATCTCTACATAGTCCTCTACATCGTGGTCTACCTCATTCTTTATCACGTCCTCCACACCTCATACTCTCCTTCATTCTCTACCACGTCGTCCATCTCGTACTCCAACAAGTTCTCTCATATCATTCTTTGGTCTCCACTAAATTCATCTATCCGTTATATTGGCGTTTACATGGACACAAGATTAAATTGGCACAATCACATCTCATTCTGAGTAAAGGAAACCAATAAATAATTAGCTATTTTACGTCCAATTCTCAATTGCAAATCTTCTCTAAAAATGCATTCGTCTAAGTGTATACAAATCTACACTTCATCCGATATTTACTTACGCATGTCCTGTATGGATTTCAGCTGCCCCAAACCCATTAAATAAACTACAAACCTTTCAAAACAAAATATTAAGAATAACAGTAAATTCTACCTGTTTTGTCAGCAATATAACACTCCAAAATGACATTGGAATAGAACCAACTACTTTCTTTATAACCTAACTGTCACATAATTTTTACAGAAATTTAAATCACGTACAAAGAGCTGTCACAAAATAGGAAATGATGAATTCCTACTTTCCCACCCAAGAAACCGACTCCTCTTTCATATTTTCCTTCAATATCTGACATTACACAAGGTTAGAATATTTCTTACATTTAACTGTCCCACCCAACTTATTCTGTTCTAAACCCTGTCATTGCCATCCAACGATTGTTTCCAGAAGTATCCTATCGATAACCACGGTACAAGGTTTCAGCTAACGAGATTACTATCAGGGAGGTGGCAATAAGTTACCCCTTCACAATTTACTGATAACAAATATATGGCTCATTCTCTATCTCTTCCTCATCTCATTCTCTTCCTTTTCCTCCACCTCGTACTCTACCACGTCCTCTACCTGGTGCTCTACCTCATCCTTTACATCTTCCTCTATCTCATCCTCTACCTCATCCTTTACATCTTCCTCTATCTCATCCTCTACCTCATCCTCGACCTCGTTCTCTACATCATCCTCTACTTCAAATTCCACCTCGTCCTCTATCTTGTCCTCTATCTCGTCCTCTACCTTTTCCTCTATCTCATCATCTACCTCGACCTCTACCTCATTCTCTCTTTCTTCCTCTATCTCATTCTCTACCTCGTCCTCCCCCTCGTACTCCAGCAGGTACTCTACCTGGTCCTCTACCTCATTCTCTACAGCTTACTCTAACTTATTCAGTACCTCGTACTCCACCACGTCCTCTAGCTGGTCCTCTGCCTCGTCCTCTACCTCATTCTAAATCTCATCCTCCATCTCGTCCTCTACTTCGTCATCTACCTCGTCCTCTTTCTCATTCTCTAACTCATCCCCCACCTTGACCTTTTCCTCTTCCTCTACCTCGTACTCCACACGTCCTCTCCTCGTCCTCTCCTCGTCCTGTCCTCGTCCTGTCCTCGTCCTCTCCTCGTCCTCTCCTCGTCCTCTCCTCGTCCTCTCCTCGTCCTGTCCTCGTCCTCTCCTCGTCCTCCACACGTCCTCTCCTCGTCCTCTACCTCTGCCTCTAGGTTCTCCTCGTGTTGTTCCTCTCCTGCCATCTCCTTGCCCTCCGCGTCCCCCGCTGGCAATTCGTTCGACGGGGGCTGCGCGAGTGGAGGCGCCCGCGGCTGGCCCTGTGCTCCATCGCGGTGGGGGAATTGGGTTGCATGACGTCATCGCCCGCAGCGCTGGGCGATGGCCGCCCCGGGGGCAGCGGAGCGTAACGGCGACGCCCGCGGATTGGATTGGATTGGATTGGAGTGGATTGGGTTGGGGCGCCGCCCCGCGGCCTCCGACACCTGCGCCCGCCACTGCCGCCGCCGCCTCCTCCTCTTCCCTCTATCTATTTTCTGTTTACTCCTCATCCTCCTGCTTGTCTTACTCCTATACTCTACCGTGTTCTACACTTTTAATTGTTCTTTCCACTCCTTCTCCTCTATATTGTTTTCTTACTTCTGTAACGCTTTTTCTTCCTTTTCTGCTTTTCTTACTCACCTGCTTTACTTCCATCTTTTTCCATCTCCGTTTTCTCCTTTCCGTTTCGCCCTCTGTTTTCTCTTCTTTCCTAAAACCCTCCTTTATTTTTTTTTCTTTCCTCTTCTTTTTGTATTTTTTTCTTCTTTGCCCCTTTTCTCTTTTTAGTATCTTCTTCCTCTTCTTTGTCCTTTTTCTCCTTTTACATCACTCCTCCTCTTCTTGTTAATTTACATTTTTCTTCGCATTGACTTCTTCTTAACCTATCTGACGTACTCACAGTCATCTGAACCCATGTATCTACGTATTTCGCTGAGAATGAACGTCATATCCGCACGGTATAACCCTCTTGGTTTCCACAAGAAAGCCGCGAATGACAAAATGCTTCTAATAGGATCACGATACAGCACAGATTTCAAATCTGAGTGATGGAAATTGATATGAATAGGTTCTAATTACTTAAGGACTTAACTGTGAATATTTTACTACACATTCTAACGATTGTGGGACTGCGATGAGTGCATCTCCAGAGTTTTTTGAGCAATGACTCAACATTGACACGCATTTTTTTATAATCAGGTCTGTTGTTTCGCACTTTGCCAGTGATAAAATTAAGGATCTGAGCCATTTCACGTCAAATCGCACAAGAGTTGACACGACTTTTTTTAAATGTACGATATCCTTTACTTAAATGTAGACATCAGAAAAAGAGACACTTTTTTTTATTTACCTGAAAATTGTTTATTTGTGCTATTACGACTATATTAAGTTTCGGAATTTACGCGTACTTCACAAAATATGATCAATTGTTGCTCCGAACGCACTTACAATAAAAATTCCTGGTTGTGCTTCATTTAATACTTTAAAATTTGTATTTTATTACTCAGTAATTTCATTTTCAAAAACATAAATATTTCATTTAAAAAAACGTATTCTGTTTTTTAAAAAAATGAACATTTCTATATAAACTCGATGAGATAAAAATTTGAAAAAATATAGGCCTATTCCTTGTTCAATAAATACACTAATCTATAAATACACTAAGAAAAAAGTGGGCACTTTAGAAACACAGTTCTAAAAAATCATTTGAAAATTTGAGGGCGCGCTCTGCCTTTCCACGCACTAACAAACTGTGTTCAGTCAGTGTTTGATGCAAGTGCTGAAGAAGAATAAAAAGAATGACCGTCTGTCTGATTAGAATTTCAAGATTTATTAGTATTTCAGATGTTCACTCTGCACCCAGAATGGTTTGCTGACAGTGAAATGAATTCAAATACGAGCCATTTCACATTCAAATCGCACAAGGCTTGATATGGCTTTTTTTTAAATGTATGATATGTTTTTATTAAATCTGCGCCTCAAAAAAAGAGACTGAGTGCATTCAAATACGCTATTTTTAAGTTAGTGATGTCTTAGCAAATTTCATTATACAAGATATATGAAAATAGGATAGTTAGAAAAAAATAAAAATACACGTATTAACTTATTTAATCCATATAGTAAATAGAAAACATTAAAAAATAATTAAAAATATGAAGGTCAAATTTTGGTTTTTGTTGTGTGATTTGACGGGAAATGGCTCTATTACTTCTCTAATTAACGCAGTTAATTAATACAAAATAAAATAGCACATCATTAAGATAATTGGTAAAGAAATAACATACATTAATTTTCTTGTTATTACAGTCTCGTAGTAATTGGAAATAAACGATATAATCCTTTTAATTAAAAAACTCATTGCAACATAAGTTTACTTATCGGCAATTTGACGAATATGATTTATGCTTTCCCGAAAAATTCATAGCGTTCATAACTGTAGGAAATTCCCCCTCCCCAATAAAAAAAACTACTATTTGTCTTAGAATTCTTCCAGATTTTTCTAAAAGAACACAGTTAAAAATGATGGGAACCGGTTTGTGTTGTTGAGAGGAAAAGAATAAGATTCGATCGAGACGCCTCAAGTGACACATCATTTCCCCCGTAAGGTGTACCGAAAGAGGAATAATTAAATTAGATTTATTAATAATTCTGCAAATACGTTTGAGAAGTTGGTGGCAGAATACACCAACTTAACATTACAGAACTTAACAAATATAAGAAAAATTACAAAATTTACAAACTTTACAAGTTAACATGAACATTTCAGCGCGCTAGCTCTCATAGCTTTCCACTTAACCACACTTCACTACACTTCACCACATTGGTGATCACCGGAGACCGGATTTTTATGTAATTACATAGTTTTTGTTTTTAAATTTCCGTTCTCAAAATTATAATATTGGTGAATCGTCGCCGTCTAAACACAATCTAATTTTTTCGTTACAGATTTTTACATATTTAGTACTATAATACATATTTTACAAATTTTGCTATTTTCACAAAATATTTCAATTATTCTATCAATTGACTTCGATTTTATTTTTATTTTTTTCCTAGGGCTTTTATCCAGCCGACAGCCGGTTGCCCTTTACGTCCCGAAAGGACGCATATTCGACCATACACTAGACACACTTGCGGGCTCCTCTGATCTGGGGTCAGCAGAACGCGAGGCCCTCCGCGACAACACATACATACAAAGTCAAGGGACAAACAGCCATGCCCAAGGCGGGACTCCAACCCGCGACCCTTCGGACCGCAGCGCTGAGTCGGTACTCGCTCTTACCCATCTCGGCCATCCAGGTCGGCTCAATTTTATTACGTATCTTTTTTTTAAAAAATATTTTTTTTTAAATTAGCATTTTCCCTACTTATCACTGTGTGCTGTCTTCTTGAGGTATTTTACGTGAAGGTATATTGACTACTGAAGGTTAATGTCAGACCGGCGCACCTGCTCCGGTTCAGTTCTCTATAGCGGGAAGTGGGCGTCAGCGACTGAGATCATTTTCGTCGTTAGGTGTGAGAAGCATCACTGACACCGCGTTTCGTGACCTTTAACCTTAATTTCAGAGAAACATCTGAGATCGCCGAGCGACGTGTAATGCTCCACGCTGCAGTGATTGCTTACTGACCGTACATATCGCCAGTTAGTGCGATGGCTTCTACTGCGCCTAATCGGACTGCCAAACTACGGTCTTGCGTAAAAAAAAATAGATGAAGCTTTTACTACTAATTGATTGACTAAATGAGTTTTAAAACGTGTGCATTCTTTTTTAAAAAAATTAAGGATTTTTTTATAAATGTAATTTTAAAATATGAAAATGTGTTTATAATTTGTGTATTTTAGTATTACATATTATATCTGATATTACATATTTTTTTTACATATTCTAATTGTTTTCATTACATATTGATGTCCATATTTTGATGTTTCATACTACATATTTTCCCGGTCTCTACTGGTCATTGAGTTTTAATGTGATAGTGAGTGATGGACGGACACACGGTTAATGGATTTCTTTACGTAAGATTTCCCCGTTGGTGAGAACGTAACACTCTTTACTTCGTTTTCAACGCCCGGCGCCCTTCAAGGACAGAGAGTCCGATGGGGCCCGCGATGAACGCCGGTCCAGCCGCCTCTCGTGCTCTCGGAGGCTGCTCCGCCTTCGCCGCGGCGCCTGTCCTTGCTGGGGAAAGTAAATAGATTTCCCTTGAATATTCAAGCGACGAGAGGCGTTGCCGACACCCAGGCTCCGCGTGGGGGCCGTCTCGCTCGCTCTTTTCGGCCAAGCCCTTGCCTCTCCAGACACACTCGAATGCTGACAACTGTACGAAACGGCCCGAATAAACACAAGTGGAAAGACCTAGAAATACAGTTTTATATCATATTAAATTTATTTGAAACTAACAAAATACCCGGCTTTGCCCGGGTGTTTTTATTGATTGATTGATTTTTTCGTGTTTCCGGGCGCGTCAACTGCTTCAGTCATTAGTCCCGTTAGTGTAATGCATGTTTTTTCTCGGGAGGTGGCGGTGAACTTCCCACGCTGGATGGCGAGATCCGGCGCCGACCTACCGTCGGCTAGTGGGGCTTCCCCCTAACCAGGACTTTCCCACCAGCTGGGCACTGCCCCAGCCGGGACAAGCTCTAAGCTCCCGACCGATCTCCCGGGATATGTGGCAGTGTACTGCATGTTAGTGTGTGTGTGTGTGTGTGTGTGCGTGCAAGGGGAGGATAGGACAAGGAAGAGGAAGGAAAGATCGCGCGCGGGCCGTGGCCCGTTTGGTAGGGTACTGCTCCGGCATTCGCCTGGTGTTGATCGGAGAAACAAGGGAAAACTACCGATCAAAGCAGCCGGCCTCTAGAATTCTCCTCCAGACAGCGACTGATTTCGACCTAGCTGAAAAGCTAGTGTCGAAAATCCTGCCGCCGCCAGGACTCGAACCTAGGACCTCCCGGTTAGAGGCGTTGCAGTCACATCAGTTGATGCACTGAGCTACCGCCACCGGTCTTTGCCTGGGCTTTCTACATGTTCAATCCTTACGAATGAGAAAAAAAAATCAATTTTATATAAACCACGGTGTTAATATTATTATTTTTAACGTAATTGGTTCAAATTTTAAATAAATACTATAATTTTCTTTAATTTTATTTTACAATTCATTGCTATTAGATGAAATTTTTCTAATCTTATGTACCGCTAGGGAATAAATTAGGTACCAGTGTTGCTGCAGCACTACTGGGCTCTAGCGGAATATATTAGGAACCACGTGCTCTAAGCGAGAGGCGAAATATGGTCGCGGTGCATCTACAAACGTATTATTTAAATTATTTATTTTCCGCATTGGGGTTGTGTTAGTCTTTACCAAACTTTTCAAGGACACTGCATCAATCCTGAAGAAGAGCCTGTAAAAAATTCGTTTCTATTCATACGCTGCTTTTTGTGGGATCGATGACATTACACGTCCTTGAATTCACTTTTTATTAGTATTAGATGATGTGGGCGTTTAAGACGAAAGAAGTACCGTAGTAATCTACGGTACTCCTCATTTTTACGGAAACCTTATTTTTCTCCATAAAACGGAAAATATCCAAATTTACTTAAATAATTAACGCACAATAAATGTTAAAAGACAAATGTGCCTGTGAAGAAGAATGGAAGGTTAAGACAAATTGAGAAAATATAGCAAACTTTTATTTTATCTGACTCATGTGCTTTGTATAAAGGTTCTAGCAACACAATAAAAGTAAACATAGTTAACTTTTGATTCTACGACGGTATGGTCCTTCAAAATGGACGTTGTTTTCAGGTAGGATATGTTTCTTTATAGTTCTTTTATCACCACACGATGAAGGCCAGAAGAAATGTTTAATATTGTTAGCAAAAGCAGATTACAAGGGATTGTAAAATATTCCTTCAGTATGTCAATGCGGAAATTTTTTTTCTTTTGAAGGAAAAATAGATTGGTAAAACATTCAAAATATCTGATTGTGAAGTTGGGATGACTTGTTCTGCGCTTAACAAATGTCTCCGAGAGAAATAATCTACCGGAAATTCTAAACATATTAATGGGACTGATGGAAACGTATGAGTAAGCGGTAATTAACATTCTGACTCAAGCATGATTAATGTTTCATACTATTTATTACTTTGCAAATGCAGTACTACAGATAGAGGCTTGATTACTAGAACATCGACTTTTCCAATACTTTGATATTTTAATGGTTCTTCGTTTCCCTCCTGTTTTTCTGAACCGAGACTGGTAATTGAAATACAGTTATTGCTGGTCAAAAAATCGACAACACTCGTTAATGCAGCTGCAAAATGGCAATTTTTCGACAGAAAGCACGTTTTGCGCAGTCCTGATATCGAAAAAGTGACAAAATCTCTGTCTTGAATTAGTAGAATAGTGAATTACTTCCTCTAACACTTTATGTAGTCAAAATCCACGTTTTGTGAGTCCTTGGTAGTGAAAAAATGTGATGCAGCAAAACGTTCGTCCGTTCATCTGTCCGTTGTGATAAGCTCTAGCGCCTAAACCGTTCAGACAATTTCTTCCAAATTTATATTCCTCGATCGATCTCCGCTCACGAGCCTAAGGTATCTCACGAGCACCTGGCAAGCGAGGAAGGAATATTTAACGACTTGCTGTTGAAGTATTTTAAACGAGTGGGTATACTACAGAGTAAATTTATCGCGGTGTATGAAATATTTCGTATTAATTTCGACTACTTATATTCCTTACTCTTGTGTAACATAGTACAGTAATGCTTAGAGTCTCTCTTTTAGTTATTAATGAAACTAATTCGATATGGACATTATAATGAAATGAGTAATGTTTTTGCACAATACAATAGCCGCGCGTTAAACAAACGTCTTAATTCATTCAAACTTTTAACCAACACTATTACAAAACTATTTTTTTTAAATGTGTATTTCAATTATTAGATTTTAGGCATGATATCCGTATGATACGTTTCTTTAACATGTTTCTTTAACCATACTCTTGCGCAATTCCTTTCTACACTAATTTGTTCTTGTCGGTAAACCATCATTCTGTAATTTAGAGTAGTGAGACGGTTAATGGTAACGGTTAATGAGAACGGTTAGTGGCGACGGTTAGTGGGGCCGGTTAATGGGAACGGTTAGTGGGGCCGGTTAATGGGAACGGTTAGTGGGGCCAGTTAATGAGGCCAGTTAATGGGGACGGTTAATATTTGGGACGGTAGCTATCTATTTACATGATTATTTTATACGAATTTCATATTATAATCTTCTTATTAATCTCTTTCTTTTCTTCTTTTGATTCAAAACAAGGCCTTTCTTTTGTTTCCGAAAAGGGGCGTTATAATAAATCCATTAGAGCACTGGTGCTGCAATGAAGCTTCTTGTAGCATCCATACGAGTGCTCAGTCGCCTGGCCTTAGATGAAGGAGCGCGACGCGATGCGCTGTGCCGGTGCGGGGGAGGCCTTGGGGAGTGCAGTGCAGTGGCTCAGGCGCGCGCCCGCCGTCTCATCTGCTACCGTAGCCAACGCGGCGCGCGCCCACAAGCGCACGTCCGCGATCGCTCGGCGGGGGCGGGGCGGGGCGGGGCGGCGGGGCGGGGCGCGCTGCTTTTGAGTCACCGGCCGCCGCGCGGCGGACGATTGTGATGAAACTCCGTGAAGAAGTCACGCCATGGACTGGCCTTGAACGACGATGCCGCCGCCGCCGCCGCCGCCGCCGCCGCCGCCGCCGCCGCCGCCGCCACCGCCACCGCCACCGCCACCGCCACCGCCACCGCCACCGCCACCGCCACCGCCACCGCCACCACCACCACCACCACCACCACCACCACCGCCACCTCCAATACCGCCGCGACCGCCACCACCTCAATACCCCACGCCTCCGACACAACCACCACCACCACCACCACCACCACCTTCTCCTCTTCCTTTTCCTTCTTCTCCTTCTCCCTCTCCCCCTCCTCCTTCTCCTCCTCCTTCTTCTCCCCTTTCTCCTCCTTCTCCCTCTCTTCCTCCTTCTCCTTCTTCTCATTCTCCCTCTCCTCTCCTTTAATCTCCTTCTCCTTCCCCTCCTTATTCTCCTCTCCCTCTCCTTCTTCCTCCTTCTCCTCCTTCTCCTTCTTCCCCTCCTACTCCTTCTTCTCCTCCTACTCCTTCTCCTCCTCCTTGTCCTTTTTCTCCTTTTCCCTCTCCTCCTCCTCCTCCTCCTTCGTTTCCTTCTCCACCTCCATCTCGTCATCTCCTCCTCCTCCTTCGCCTTCGTTTCCTTCTCCACTACCTCCATCACCTCGTCATCTCCTCCGTCCATCACCCCCTCCTCCTCCTCCTCCTCCTCCTCCTCCACCTGCACCTTCGCTGGCGCCGTGCCGCCGCTGATGCTGATGCTGATGCCCCCACCACGTCATCCATTTCCACCGCCTCTACCCTCACAGACGTCACCATACAGCACTATCAAAACGATACCGCCACCACTATCCGTCAGCGAATCATTAGTGAATTTATTAATATTATTGTTGTTATAGTTATTGCATTATATTCTAATAACATAATTATTTTAATAACCATAACGAACACCCCGTTCTGCGTACCCAACTGAAGTTTAAATAAATCTGTCTTTGACATCCCATTTATCACCGCCTCCACTGCTATCTCTTTCGCCTCCACTTCTACCGCCCACCCACTCACCTCCAATGTAACCGTCCAGACTATTTCACTGCTACATCTCTCTTACCACATACACATCTACCGTGAAAACGTTTCTTCCTCTATCTCCGCCCGCATGACATCAAATGCCACTTCCACCGCTCACACTTCCCCGCTTTTACTGTCCTCCGCTTGTTGGCTGGGCTGCTGCCATCACCCCCCCCCACACACACACACACACAGCTGCGTTTCCTCTCTTGTACTTAGCCAACGAATATTGCCGATCTCAGGGCAGCAGCTAACTTTGTCATCATGGCTTCGAATCCCATTGATACCATTGTCGGTCATCGTCGGTCACTGTTACCCAGAGACTGTCAGCGGTGTCATGTTCCATCGCCACCTCCCTCGCCGTAACGGACTGTATTGCTGCTGTTATTGATAGAGCCACCAATGCCGTCTCCGTCATCGTTGTCTTCGACCCCGCCACCATCATTCATCGCCGTCGACACAATTGCTCCAGCATTGCAATTAATCAATCAATCAGTCAGTCGTAGTCATCACCACGATTGGTCGTCACTGTCTCCCTGTCACTGCCATATCCATTATCACATCCGTCACTGTCATCGACTTCGCTGTCGCCATCGCCAACACCGTTACCCTGCCAGTCCTTATTGTCACTGTCATCGCCATCTCTGGACCCCTATCAGTCATTACCGTCTCCATCTTCATCATCGCCACCTCGTCACTCATTACCGTCACCGTCACCCTCACTATCACCGTTACTCTCACTATTATTGTTACCATCGTTTTCATCTTCACCATTGTCACAGCTGTCCGGCAACGCCACAGTCCTATAGCCACCCATTCACCATCTCCACCTCCGCTGCCGAGACCGTTCCCTCCCCGCCTTCCCCTTCCCCGTTTCACCTCGTACACTTGAGCCCGCCCCGCCCCGCCCCGCCCCCCGCTGCCCCCACGGACTCCTTCCTCAGCCGGTTTATGCACACAGGCGCCGGGCCGGGCCGGGCCGGGCCGGGCCGGGCCGGGCCGCCTGCCCCTCCGCCTCCGCCGCCCAGGATAAGATATCGAGAGGAAAAAAAGAAAGAACGCCCGCTGCACGTTCGCGGGGGGTCACGGGCGCCGAGCGCACGGGAGGGGGAACGGGGGTGGGGTGGGGCGAACAAGTGAGCGAACGCGGGCGCACCCATCCGCTCTCAGAGGGCGCGGCGCGTCCGTTGCACAGGCTTGCGCCTCCCCGGCCACCAGAGAGAGACCTGCACGTGCGTTTTGCATGTGTTGGCCAACGAGGGATGTAGTGGTAGTAGTATGGAATTGCCCGGATATGGGTCACTCCTCCAACTCCTCCGCCTCCCCCCCCCCCCGCCTCTCAACGGAGCGTGAAGCGAAAGACGCACGTGCGAGGGACGCGGTGTCTCGGGCGGTGTGCCGCAAGGTTCACTGCTGGGGTCACAAGTTTTATGTTTAAAGTTTGATTGTTTGCTCGTTCATTTGAATGTAACCTATAAATAACAACTGGCGGATCCAGCTGAACATTTTTCTTGGGGGGAGGCATAATAGATTTTTGCTAAATAGACATATTTTTTAAATATATTGTATTTTGTTTTTGTAGAGTAGGTAGTAGTGCTAACAAATACTTAAACAAATTTTGCTAAATAAAGGAAGGTAACAAAAGAAAACTCTAGACCTTTTGTGCCCCACTTGGATCCGCCAGAGTATATCACTAAGATAATCTGCCTGTGATAATTTTGGACTGCCTTACAATTACGTCACTGATATAAAATCATTCGTTAATATGTGTTGAACGTAACATTTAGAATGTATTTGAAGACCTAAGTCATAAATATATTATTTTTGCAATATATAATGCAGATGGCCACTATTATTCTTTTGATGTGCTTTGCTTAAAAGAAGGGTTCAAGTACGTGGAGCAAAGTTGCAGCCGAAGGTGGAAAGTCATCCTTGAATCATTACTTCAATAATCGTTTATGTCTATTCATAATTTACCCCAACAATCACCTTCACCACGTACTCATTAAGTGGAAGGAAAAGACAAAGAACCAGTGAAGACGTTTATCCTGGAAATTAGAGGATACGGAAACAAAAAGGTTCCCTTGCTTCAGCTCGGTAATCCAGTATGACGATATTCATCATGTAAAAGACCAATGGTGCGTTTGGAATATCTTTCCATTCAAACCGAGACATATGTTACACAATCCTATCCTTTCCAGTCCTTTTCCTTTTGATATTTTGCATAACACTTAATTCCACTTAAGTTCATGGCCAACAATGAGATTCTATCTCTGAGTACTACACAATGTGTTCAAGTTTCCCTTTCACCAGTATATTCATTCGGTACCTTTTTAAATTTATTGCTCTTAAAAGCATTGTTTTTCTGAAGATAAATTTTATTAAAATTCAATTAACCTCTATGCGAGTTGTTCCTATGTACTCATTTCTCCAATGTGACCCACACGCTAACGAGATTCAAGAATGCCACGGAGGAGGACACGCCCGTGTTTTTCCCTTGGCGAACAGATCTGTAATTTTGTGATGGACTCAATTTGTGAAATGCTTTTATCTGCAGTTGGCAATGCCACTTCGTATATTAAAATCAGGTTCCCTTATCTAAACAGCCTTCGTAAACAGCTGTTTGCGCGTGTATTCTTCCGTTCGTCCTAAATTGGCTCCCTGCTGTTCACTTAAAAAAAGGATGCACATGGCAACGACTAAAACGCAGATTCGAAAACCACAAGGTTTTACCTTGTTCTTATCGAATGGAAGGCTCTGCCCAAAGTACAGTATTATTTAAATCATTAAATGTCGTTTGATGATTGTCACAGGAAGTAACTGTTACAGGACGTGAGGTGGCAGATCGTTTAAGTTGTCTTACATTGGTTATCCATAGAACAAACAAAACGTAGTGATTCTTTATCTTAAGTACGATAATGATTTTAATGAAAGTAATGATTCTTATCAGCAACAGTACAATACTCAAATTGTAAATGATTTCCGTACCCTCCAAAAAACTCTCCGCAAAAAATATAACACTACAGTAGAAACAACGAAAAAACACAGGAACAAATATACAACCTGCGTTGGTGGTTGTTCTGAAACAATGAATGGAGATACGATGGGAAGCGAAGAATCGCACACATTCTCTTCTCCGTTGCTTAAAGTACTATGCCAGAATTCATAAAAAGCTATAAAGAAATGTCATTAAATTTTACAATTAATTATTAGAGATAAGTTGCCTTATAGACAGTATCTTCGTCTCTGACCACGAATTATCTTGTGTCGAAAATTCGCACATCATTGGGTGTCGATTCTACGACCTTGCACAATACCAAGGGGAATCGAAATTAACGCTATTAGTTGGCAACTTTTCATTTCGCACCGATTTCCCTTATCTAAACAGTCATTCTAATCATATTTTAACGGATATATTGCGGACAAGCAATTCGCACGTCGCGCCTGTGATAGAAATCCCTGTTTCAATGCTCATTACCGGGCGTCCCTCAAGGTGGTCATCTGGGTCCACCGTAATTCGCATTCACAGCGCCGGGAGCCGCTCCTTTCTCCCCGAGTCGCACCGCTGCCTAGGGCGCCTTCTTTGTCGCGGCACCTGACGGTGCGAGTAGGATTGCCAACAATGTTCAGATAAAAGAGAGAACACTCGCCAAGCACAAAAAAAGCATCAATACATTTCTTTTTATAAATATTCAATTTAGGCTAACATCAGCTCTATTTCTTTCTTCTTTCCATTTGCAATTTACACGAAACGATTCGTTCACAAAATGCAGCTGAAGATGGTCTGAGCGTCTCTTTTTTTTATTTTAGTCGCTAGATAGAGACACTGTCATGCATGCATTTCATGTTTGCCACTCAAGTTAAACAATAAACGATACAACGCACCAAAGGTTAGTCATGTGATTACTAAGAGGATGACATTTACCTTTATTAAACCACATACCATTATTTTATTATGCACTATTGTAACATAAATTCTGAAAGTGGTCAGGCGGAAGAGCAGGCTAAATGGCCTGAGTCTCGTCACCAATGAAGACATTTGTTTATTTTTTAAATATATTTTTATTTATTTACAGTACAAAGGAGGACGAGAGGACAATGGATGTCAATGAAGGACGGTTGGCAGCCCTAGGTGCGAGAGATGTGGGTGAGCGGGCGGGTCAGGGCTGACGGTGGGAGCGGGCCGGCCGGCCAGTGGGCGGGTGGGTGGGTGGGTGGCAGAGCGCGTCGGACTATGCGCGCTCGTCCGGAAGCGCGCAAGGACGGCACGCAGCACGCACTTCCCCTCCCCTGCCACCCCTCACCCCCCCCCTCAGTCCCCCTCATCCTCATTTTTGTACCGTTAAAACACTTAAGAGCGGAACCGCCGTCTGTGGCCTTCCCAGACGGTTGGGCGACAACGCATTTTCGTTCACAGGGTCCGTGAATTGATTATCTCAAGAACGCGATTTGAATTGCTTAACATCCACCGGCACGGTAACAGGTGGCCAGAGCAAACGGCCGGAACAAACGCCGAGAGACGTCCAACTGAACGTTAATGGTTCGAGTGCCACGAAATTCGCGGAATAAGTTCCTATTGTGATGTTGGTTTCACATCTCCTCTCCGGGTCTGATCGTCAATATTCATTACATGGAACATTGATTTTACGTTTGGGGATATTTCGAATAAACATGTTTCACTTTGAAATCCGTATTTAAACGTCGCCACTGCCGAATCATCTTGGTCTTACACCATTCGCACACTTTGAGACTAACCAGTTTTGGCCTTCCCGGACGGCTCAGCAACAACGATATTTTTATTCTCGGGAAATTTGCATTCATTACCACAAAGATGGTGAGAATACAATCATTTGAATTGCTTATCTTGAGAACATAAGTGGTGGTTAGAAGAAATAGCAAGACATCGTATCCCAATACGGAGAGCTGGAGTCCCTGGACCATTTACTGTTAGAAATAAACGTTACCAATAAACTCAATCATATAATAAAAACTGGCAAGGATAAACAACTGTTGTTAATAACTAATACTTTTTGTAGCATTCAATCTAAAGATAACAATTGTAACAGAATGGGAGAGTGGGGTTAGTGGGCCTGCTTTAATTTCAATATTACTTTCTCGCCATACATAGTTTAAAGAAAGAATTCCAATGCTACGGTACAAGACGGTGATTTTTCCACAAGAGAAACTAGCATTGTTGGGCCCTATTATCGAAAAGGAAGATAGATCTGCTTCCTTTATGTAGTGAGTAACTTCCAAAATAAAGTTGTGTAGGCAGTATCCGTGTTTTGTGTGTCCTAGATACTGGAAAATTGGTTGACTGCAAAACGTCTTGTCTATGTGTAGTCAACGCTAGCACCTAAACCATTCAGACAATTTTCTATGTAACTTATATTCCCCAATCGATCCGACCGAACTCAAATCCTTACGAATTTGAAATGGATATTCTGATTTTTAGGTATACTTTACATGAAGAATGGAAGAAGGGATTAAGGATGGGAAAGGAAACATCGCGCGTGGTCCGTGGCCCGTTTGTTAGGGTACTGCTCTAGCATTCGTCTAGTATTGATCGAAGAATTCATGGAAAACTAACGATCAGAGCAGCCGGAAGGTAGAATTTCCCTCCAGGCAGCGACTGAATCCGATCTAGCTATCTAACTAACGTCGAAAATCCTGCCACCATCGTGACTCGAACCTAGGACCGTCCGGTCAGAGTCACTGCAAAGACAGGTAATGCCGACTGAGCTAAAATCAGCCGGTGATGAAGGAAGGTGGTGATGCTAATGGTATGCTAGAAGCACTGGAAGGGACAGATGAAATGGGTCGGTCACGTACCGGTGAGGTTAGTTGCCAAGATGGCGAAGAGAGTGAAGATGCATGGTCGCAGTGCGGGCAAGTTGCTGGTTCGAATCTCGCTCTGGGTATATATGAAGTGTCCAAAATATCTCTTCGTCGTGGTTCTTTCGTCCATTCCACTTCTGTTTGAAAATGACACACTTAGAAAATGTCTGTAACTGCCAAGAACGGTGAGAGAGTTGGAAATAATGTAGTCGATGAAACGGAAATATTGAATTAGGTTGGTTCTTTTACGTAAGTTCCTGATTACGTAAGCACTCACTAACTTCTATTTTTGATACAAAGAAAAAAAAATTAGCAATCATCCTTTACTCCAGCCCGCCTTTCACATCTCTGTATTAACATTTCTAGACCTTTGAAAAAGTACTCGGAATTTTGTTCGCAAAATGGTCAAAAGCTGATTCTTTCACTCACACTCGTCTGAAACTTTTCTTTTCAAAGGTTTTTCTTCAGATCTGATAAGTGGTAGACGTTCTTGGGTGCCCAATCTGGACTGTAGTGTGAGTGGTCCAACTCCTTAAAGCCATAGACCTTCACAATATTCTTTGCAATCTGAGTAATAAGCACAAATGCATTGTCGCGAAGAAGCTAAACGCCTTGAAATTTCACGCACCGCATGCAACTCAAGTACCTCTCTCCAGAAAATTGAATGACATGTCGGCTTCAAACAAAAGATACCTACAACAAATATACGACTAAGAACTGCTCAGGGCGTTTCCTTATTGATGACTAGACATCGGATGTTTAGGGAAATGCCTATTTTTTCTAGAGAACTTATTTAAAGGCTGATAATATATGTCCACGAATCATGACAAATGATGACATATGACGGAATTTTATAATGCTTATTTTTGCTTATTTTAACACAAATGCCTATTTTTTGCATAAATACCTTTTTAGGGCTTTTTTGCCTTTTATTTAGTATATTTATATACAATGCTAAAATATCGGAAAATCGGGGATGGCCCAACAAGACCATTCATTACGAAACCTTCAATTCACGTCTTGAAATTTAAAATTACGAGTGAATTCCTGAAAGTATCGAAATTTTAAGTGGAAATAAATATAAATTCCCAGAAGGTTTCAGTGTTGCCAGTGTTGGTCTGCTAAAATATATGCCAGTCACATCGTTCAGATATCTTTTGCTTATTCTTGACACCAGTGCCTTTTTAGGCGCCTAAAAAGACGATTTTAGTGCTAAGCATCGATGTCTATTGATGAGGTAGGAAATTGCCGGGCAAACTTACGGATCCGCCTATGTGAATCGGGAGAGTGTGTAGTTATGTATCTATGCTACAGAAAACTAAAAAACCTGTACTGGACGTCTCACTAACGTCCTGTATCTATCATACAGGAATCTGTTGGGAGGAACAAGTAATTATTCCGAGTTCTAGTTCATACATGTCAACGAGGTGAATTCAAAAGGACTGTGGGCATGAAATCCTCGAGTATTGCCAGGGTCTTTTATTCATCTCTTTCCCAGCTCTCTACTTTGCCTTCGCTGTGCCGCAGTGGCTCCTCATGATTTCGGTTGCCAATTTCAATTGCGTTTCTCGAATATTGCGGTTTCCACGATTCACGTAGCTTTGGTGGTGTTCCCAGAATATTGCGGTTTCCGACTCACGTAGCTTTGGTGGTGTTCACGAATATGGCGATTTCCACGATTCACGTGTAGCTTTGGTGGTGTTCCCAGAATATTGTGGTTTCAGTTCACGTAACTTTGGTGGTGTTCCCAGAATATTGTGGTTTTCCACGATTCACATGTGAGGTGGTGTTCCCAGGATATTGTGGTTTCGATTCACGTAGCTTTGATGGTGTTCCCGAATATTGCGATTTCCACGATTCACGTAACTTTGGTGGTGTAGCGGTAGCGTATCGGATTATTATACCCAGCTTCGCGGTTTCCAAACCGTTCCCGAGGCCGTTGGTGTTTTAAGGCAATATTTTCGTAAGTTTTTTTCCTTCGGAAGGAAATAAAGTCGGATGTCACGTTGTGGGTTACTGCAGTAAAAGATCGCTAAGCCTAAAAAGAAGCATCTGAGCTAAATTAAAATCGCCTGTTCCGTCACCGAAGTGATACCTTTTCTGTGCTAGATGACGAAAGGAGCATGGCGAAATTTGCGTGGTCAGGCGGAAGAACAGGCCTGATGACGTCTATCACCATCCTATCATCATCATCATCATCATCATCATCATCATTATGAGCGCTGAGAATAGCGGGCTCTTCCGGCTGACCACGCAAATTTCGCAAGTATGTTAGTCTGCTATGGTTGTAGATATACTCCATTCGCGTATAACGTATATCTAGCATCAGTTTGAGCATCTGCCCCCCCAGAAATAAAAATGCTAATGCTGATGGTAATAGGAGTTGCTTATAAGGAACTACATCGACGAAGCAACCTTTGAGGAGAATTCCTAAACTCATTATACGTCCCTTGTGTTCCCCGATCTCCTTATTCCTCGCAAGTGTGTTAGTCTGCTACATAGTTGTAGGTGTATTCCATTCCGAATGTAACGAGTAGCTAGCATCCCACGGAGAAAGCCTCAACCCACACGAAAAATCAAATTGCTGATGCTGTTGGTGATGAAGATGATGGTAGTAAGGAAGCGCCGGAAGGCGAATGAATAGCCCACACCTGGAGCAAGGAGGAGAGAGAGGAGCGATCGAGGAGAGAGAGATAGAAAAGGGAGGAAGAGGGAAAGAGACAGAAGAGGGAGAAGAGTGGAAGGAGGCAAGGAGGAAGAGAGAGAGAGAGAGAGAGAGAGAGTTGGGAGGAGGCGTGGGTCGCAGAACCGGCTGGCCAGCTGGTGCCTCCAGCTACTCGATGGGTCGGCGAAGCGAGGGGGCGGGGCAGCAGGGGGTGGGGCGACGGCGACCGGACGCGGGCGCCTTTTCTTGGCCTGCTGCGCCCCAGGCGACCATCATCTTCTGCTTCTTCGCCTTCCCCTGCTGCGCTCAAACGGCGCCTCCAGCGCGCGCTATTAGAGAGAGCGCGGCCTTCCTCCCCAGCGCATCTCGTTTTCCTCCTGCGCGGGGGGCCATCAGCTGGAGGTCCAGTTCACCCGCTGCCTGAAATTCTAGCGGCCCGCTGCTCTGATCGGTAATTTTCCGCGGTTTCTGTGATCAACACCAGGTGAATGCCGGAGCAGTACCCTAATAAACGGACCGCGCGCGATATTTCCTTCCTCTTCCTTGTTCTATTCTCTCCCCTTACACACAATTAAACTAACATGCACTACACTACCACATATGCATGGAGACCGGTCAGGTGCTTAAAGCTTGTCCCGGCTGGGGCGGTGCCACAATGGTGGGAGATACCTGGAGAGGGGACACATTGAAACACGCGTTTGAGCATACTATGATTGTATGATTGCATCTCATATTATATAACATATAACTTTCCAAAAGATTGTGAATATAGGATTAAATCTTACTAATATTTATTCATTAATTACGTACCCTTCATGAACGCCCTACCATTTCGACAGCAAATGGAAGAATTTTGTAAAAATTATGCGCAAACCAAGATTTTAAAAAGTATCAGAAATATTTAAAAATGTGTAAACTATTGCAGCAATGATGATAATTCCATAAAAAAAGATACTGCTGGACTTCAGATAGTATGAGAAACGTCAGTTGATTTTTATTGTGCAATGCAGTTGCGCATGTAAGAGAAATGATATTGAACGAAAGGGAATACATCAAAACAAAAGTGAATATGGTTGTAGAGTAATGACTCACAGTTATACCTCAACGTTTTGTCTAAAAGGTTGAAATTCTGTATTTTTTCAAAAATGTGCAAGTAATTTACGACGTGAGCAACATTCTTTTGGCATTGTTGCCTGTTTTGAAGTGTTCAATTCCGCTACATTATTTTATTTAAAATGTTAAAATGTTTGTTGAATTGCACTATTGAAGTTCCTTGAAGGAAGCCTTTAAAAGTCGGAATTAAATGTGAATAATCTGAAGATGTTCTGGACATTCGGTACCCATTACACAGTCGTTAATACACACACACACACACAAAGTACTTGCGTGATGTACGTCATTCACCATAATATTGCAAGTTTTATATGAAGGACTAGGGGGAGTGACAATATAAGCCATACCACCTAGAATAAGGCCTCCGCTATTTGTAAATGTGAATATCTGGATATCGGTCAAAGTGGGTGTACCTGAATGTTACTGCCCCCAAACCCTTCATAAATGTGAGGATGAATAGTAACAATATAATCTTGACTTTCGCCAAAACCCGAGTATGCCGGTTAGCAGGAAAAGATGAACCTGGAAAAGGGAATGGAATAATCGCGCCCGATCCGCGGTCCGTTGTGTTTTGCTGCTTCGGCATTCATCTGGAAGTGCTTTTGATTGATTGATTAGGAATTCCGGGCGTGTAAACCTCTAAGTTTAGTAGTATAGTGCAGGGTTGTCCAACTCGAGGTCCGCGGTACCGTTTATTGTGGTCCGCGTGTATTATTAAGACAGGGTTTTTTTTGTAATTACATATATTTTGTCTTTGAACTTACAGTTCTCAAATTTGTAATCTTTACGAATCGTCACTGTCCTAACACAATATCCAATTTTTTCGTTACATATTTTTAAATATTTAGTAGTATATTACATATTTTACATATTTTGCTATTTTCCCAATTTTTTTATTCTATGAATTTTATTCAATTTTATTCCATATTTTTTATGAGAAGTATTTTCAAAACGATGAGCATTTTCCCTACATTATTACTGCTTGCTATCTAGTTCAGGTACCCTATGTGAGATGCGTGATGTTCTCACAGTCCGGCGCGGCTGCTAGTTACCTTAGTGGCGGGAGATCATTTCCACCTTTAGGTGCGAAAAGTATCACTGATGCCGCTGTTCGTGACTTTTAACCTTAATTTCGGAGGAACATTGGCGATGGCGAAAGTATTTCACGCTGCAGGGATTGTTTGCTGGTCGAAGATATCGAAGATATTTGTACGATTTCTTCTATTGCGTCTAGTCTGGCTGCAAAACTACGGTCCTGGATACCAATAGATGAAGCTTTTAGTACTGACGGAAAAGTTTAATGGTGAACATCAACTTGTGCTATCTAAATAATTTTCAAGACGTTTGCATTATTTTTAAAATTTGTAAAGGAAATTTTTTATAAAAGTAATTTCGTATTATGTAAATATGTTTTATCAGAAGTGAATTTTAATATAACATATAATATCCGATATTACATATTTATTACATATTCTTACAAATCATAATATAAAAATAGGTAAAGTTTAGATTTAAAGATTTTTTTTGTGAATTCAAAATTATCCCAATGTGTTTAACTGCGTTATGCATTGTGAGCCTGATGCCATGCACGGTTCCATCCCCCCCTCCGTTTCAGGGCAGCCGAGCAATGTGCCGAGATCAACAATCCAGGCTCACGTGTGGATCGCCCGAGTATTGAAAATGTGGGCCGCAGCCATGTAAAGATTTTAGATGTGACCCTTGAGGACTTGCAAGTTGGACACCCCTGGTATAGTGCATGTTTTTATCGCGAGAGATGGCAGTCATCTCCCCCTTCCCCCTCTCTCCGGGTGGAGCTGATCAGAGCAGCCGGCCGCTAGAATTCTCCTCCAGACAGTGGCGGACTTCGACATTGCTGAAAAGCTAGTGTCGAGAATCCTGTCACTGTCGGGACACGAACCTAGGTCCTCCCGATCAGAGGCACTGCAGTGACATCAATTGATGCCCTGAGCCACTGGAGGATACGGTCACACCCTGATAGGGCACTCCGCGTACGAATTCGGTTCTGACAGGCTCCGCAAACTCGGTACTGTGCAATATATCTAGTGTCTAGCAAATTTCCGGGACCTGACCGTTAAACTTCCAGCCATTTGCCTAATCGAAAACAGGAACTTGCTCTCACGTTTATACCTGCCCGATGCAGTCGCGTACAGTGGGGTCCTATAAATATATTTGTTTTATAAATTATTTATCTTTGCCCTCTTTTCAATTTTCTGGTTAAGACGTTCGTTTTTTTTTTGTTTTTTTTTTCTAATTTCTCTTAAGTATCGATATGGATGAAGTATGTCTTCCCGCGAATAGTTTGCGAAGATCAAAATACAGCATTTCTTATCGTCTAAGTTCACTGGAACGTGACCGCCATTTCATTTTATTTTTAGTGCGGTATGCGTCACTGATATGACGAGTTGCTCAAGGAACTGTAGACAACTGTATTAGGGGACACTTGTGCAAAATACTATGTCAGTTAAAGAAGATAGTAACCTCTGGCAAACTACTGGATGGAAGTAAAATGTACTATTTATTTCCAGAAGTGGGTAAAGATATCGAGAAAAATATTGTTCACATACGAATTTATCGCAAATAATACATTCCTGTTCAAAAACAAAGTACTTCGTTGTCGTTTGTTCAAGATGACTTGTTCTTAGCAACACATTATCTCAAACCTTCTGATTTACAAAGTTCATCGAGAATTTTCTTCGATAACACTTTTTAGAGACGCTCGACTTTTCTTTCCTCAAATAAACAAAGCAGCATTTTAGCATTCATTCGCAGAATGTCTTAGAAACTGATTGAAATCACTGAAGAGTTTTTACAAATTCAAAGAATGTTTATGAGAATTAAAACACAACGAAAATATAATTAACAATTAATAATGTTTTAGGAAGATAACAAATCTTATGATTCAAATATGAAAAATTAAATAACTTTAAAATACTTAAGAATTAAAAGTACAGAAAGAAGAAACAAAAGCATTCAATCATGAGCATGAAGTGTTCCTTATTCAAACATTTATTACTTAAGTTTCTGACTACGTATACAAAAAGAGATGTTACATAATTTTTTAATATTCACGAAATCTGTTTTATGATTAACGATATGAGTATACATTCTTTTTGTCTATGGGTTTAACTTATACTCGGTGATTTTATTTGCACTAAATTTCTCCAAATTAGTTTCAGATATAATTTTATTATTTTACAGAAAACTGTTCAATATGATTCGAAAATGGCTCGAATGTTTAGTGAAGAGCGCTACTGAAATTTAGGAAATACTGTGCATCGTCATAAAATGCATATATGAACTTTTTCGTCTTGCCTTCGGTAGGTTTCCATAACGTGGAAAACTATTACGCCAGGTTCAGAGTTATTGCACTCCCTTTTTTTTGCTTTCTCTATGTACATTTACAATGTAAACGATGTGGTAAAAGCAATGCCAGAAGAGCAAAAATGTAATTTAGAACATCCCTCCTACAAAAAAATAAATGTTTAAGCTATATTTTTATCAGCAAAATTATGAGGCAATGATCATCGAATATTTATAAGATTTTAGTTATTTTAAAATTTTATGCAAAATTGGACTAAATCTGAGCGAAAGTATAAAATCATGATTTTCTTGAGAATTTAATTTTTGTTTTTTTACTGTTTTTCGATTTTTCTTTTTTCGAGTATCTTTTTTTCGAAATCCCCTGACATTCAGGGCCTCGGGCCATCGGTCTGTCTGCCCATGCCGTGCGCAAGTCCTAATGAGAAGCTAGATGTTACCCTTTTAACTCACGTTCTACAATTCACTTATCAAACGCCGAAGGAATTAGCGCCCGTAAGCGTTTGTCAACTCGCGTAAGAGTGCGGCAGCCGGTGAATCACGTGACTGGTGCATCACGGGCGTTCTCTTTGCACATGGGCGCGAGCACTTCGAGGGCAACGCAAGCTCACCGCAGTGCTCCATTTATACAAGTTATCAGACGTAACAAGAACCAACAAGGTTGCATATCTGCACACTCAAGTCTTGTCTCGCGAAGTCTCCGCAAACACGAGTTGCAAGCTCTGCAGGGAAAAAATAAAATAAACTCAATTTTAACCAGAGAGAAATAAATAAAAAAAGTGTGCCTGAGGGAATCAATCTGGCACTTGTAAATTTTTAAAACCTTGTAATTTTATTTAATTATCAAGGAAAAGGGAAGTGGTGAAATACGCGATGTTGGATTAATGATAAATGATTATTGAAGACTGTAAAGTTAATATAAGGGTGACGTGTAAAGGAAACTAGATAAAACTTACTGCATCCTCCTTTTATTACCTCAAACCCCTCAGCAGAACGTCTCGTTTTGAATCTATTTTTACTTGGATTTTTCAATTTCTTGGTCATATAGCGAGCGCTGTAACTTTTAACTGTGGGGAAGCACATACTAACAACACACACAAACATTCATACTCGGGACGGGATTCGAACCCGCGGCCCTTCAGCCTTGGCGGCCTCAACTATCCAGGCCGGCTTTGAGTCTATTTTACTCACGAGAAATGGATTGAGTGTAAGTCATTGTTGTTGCTGGAGTTTCGCTAATATACGTAGTCTGATTCCTTTGGTAATTAAATCTATAATTTAGTGTAAGTCTGAACACTGTTAAGCCCTTTCCTATAAAGCCTCTGTTTAGCTCTTTCTTTTCCTTGCTTCTTTTACTTTCTCGAACATGTATTAAAGAGGAAGTATTGTAAAGCTACAAAAAATGATGCCATTATTTTATAGAAATAACTCGTTTCGATGGCTCTGTAATACCTTAACATGTTTTTAAACCTGTGCTTTGCAATGTCTGCTGATTATTTCAGGAGATAGCTTAAGTATTCGTACAATAAAAATTGCAACATTATAATATTGCATAGCCGACCTGGATGGCCGAGGTGGCCAAGAACGTGTACCGGCTCAGCGGTTCGGTCCGAAGGGTCACGGTTTCGAGTCCCACATTGTCACGATTGTTTGTCCCTTGTTTCTCATGTATGTGTTGTCGCGGAGGGCTTTGCGTTCTGCTGACCCCTGATCAGAGGAGCCCGCACATGTATTGGTGTCTACTATATGGTCGAATATGCTCCCATCGGGACGTAAAGAGTAACTAGCAGTCGGTTGGATAAAAGCCATAGGAGAAAAATTGAATATCCACTACATTTAATACGCGAAAGTGTGTACTGTTCTAGCACGAACAGTTTTATCATTCTCTCCATGAAATAAGTACTATAAACTTCAACCCGTGAGTTATGTTTCAGTGCATGTTTTGTTCAGTTTTGTCAGCTTGTGAAATTGTGGTCGATATCAAGCAATAAATGCGAGATATAACTGTGTTTGTCTCAGACCGTAATCCATAGCAACACAATCTGTTGTTCCCAGGACGCTAATGTCAAAGAGTGTGAGATGGGCAGAGATGGTTCATGGCGAGTTTTCTAGAGTTTCTTTAGTATCTCTTGTGTGTCGTTCTCCTAACTATTTAAACTGTGCACTTTTCTACGACGTGAATGAAATTATAATAGATTTAGTTGTGAATCGTCCGTAACGTCTTTTAGCAATTCTTATTTTACACGAAACCATTCTTCGTTATGATTTCTTCCTTTCTTATCCTGTCCCTAATTGCATCAGACCTTGGCGATGTGAACTGCAAACTTGGAAATACTAAGAATACACGAATGTCAGAATAAATCCCATGAAGGATAGAAGAAATAGAGAAATAAGAAGACTAAGGAGAAGGATTAGGACAAGACTAAGGAAAAAGAGGAAGAGTAGAAAGAGGAGGGGAAGAGTATGGATAATAAAAAGGAGGAAAAGAGAAAAAGGAGAAGAAAGAAGGTTAAAAAGAAGACTAAAGAGAAGAAGACTAAAGAGAAGAAGAGTAAAGAGAAGAAGAGTAAAGAGAAGAAGAGTAAAGAGAAGAAGAGTAAAGAGAAGAAGAGTAAAGAGAAGAAGAGTAAAGAGAAGAAGAGTAAAGAGAAGAAGAGTAAAGAGAAGAAGAGTAAAGAGAAGAAGACTAAAGAGAAGAAGACTAAAGAGAAGAAGACTAAGAAGTCCGGCTGCACTGTAGATAGGGTTGACTGCACATCCATTTGAATTCAAGGACAAGGCGGCTGATTGTGGAAGCAGCGAGAGGCGGGGAGGTGGCAGCGATAGCGGCAGCGGAGTCGGAGGGGTATCAGAGCGGCCCCCTCCCACCGCTATCTCGAACATTCTCAGAGAGTGGGTTGTTTGTGTGGGTATCGCCGCGCTTTTACCTTGAAAAGCGAGTCCACTTCAAATGAAGCCCCACTGCGGTGTTTGCCTTGGGGAGCCCCGCCAAGCAACGGCTGTGTTTGCGGCCTTTGTTTGCAGAAATTTTTAGGTTATCGTCACTTTTAGGGTTGCGTCGTTTTTGCGATGCTAGTTGTTCATAAAAGCGGTTTTATATTTTTCTTCCTTTCGTCACTTATCTCACTATCGGGTCAAGGGGGAACGGAAACGGTAATATTTCAATGTTAAATTGTTTTAAATAAAGTCTTATTCCTAAAATTGTAGTGTTTATTAGCTATTTTTTGAGATTTATTTACGCATGTTTTGTGTTTATACTGTAACAATCGTTGTGAAAAATACTGATTAGATTATGAGAAATAATTTTTTAGCTTTGTGAGATTTCTTGGCTTTTTATTAGCATGTTCCATCTTATAATTCCTTATAAAATCTTTATAGATGTCGCACTTGAAGCTATTGTTTCAGTACATGAAGAAAATACAATAATACACAAGAATATATCTTGAATATTTCAAACTCCTAGGTTCCATAGGAGTTATGAAAAATATTTTTTAAATGCAAAATACAAACTTACGGAAAATGATTTTTTTAGTTTTAATGTCAAGTCTTGTAATGTGCGCTCCTCCGTACAGAAATAAATATTCACAACATTAATCAACTTTGAATATTCTCCGAACTATTTAAGATATTGATATGAAATTTTTACCAAACTATTCTGGACTCAGTTATGGCTTTTTTGCACAGATATTTTTTTTAAATTTTCTTTATAGACTAATTTAGTTTTTAAGGGAAGACTATACGGAGTTTTACACCGATATATAGAGCTTTATTTTTCTAGGACCCTTATCCATCCGAGAGCCTTTACGACCCGATGGGACACGCATTCGACCATACATTAATCACTAATACACTTGCGGACTCCTCGAGCGAACGGGAACGCGATTTGCGAACTCTTCGGGAACGGGAAGTCCTCAGCCACTACACACACATGAGAGACAAGGAATAATAATAAAAAAACACGTGCAAGGCGGGATTCGCGACCCTTCGGACCGAAGCGCTGGGTCGGTACACGATTTTAGCCACCTCGGCCATCAACGTCGGCTATAAATAGAGCTAATAGAGCTTGAGAAGACAAAATCAGTTATGGAAGTTGATTGATTGATAGTGATTCTGGGCACGTCAACTACTGAGGTCATTAGTCCCATAAGTGTAGTGCGTGCTTTTTCATCGAGAGGTGGTGGTGATAGCGGTGATCCCGCTGGATAGCGAGATCCGGCGTCGACCTCGTAAATATTATTTGAAGCAATTACTATTAAAAATGACATTAAAATCGATTAAATCAGCATAAAATGCTTAGAAACTGACGGAAAAGGTAAAATATCACTTAGTCGAAATCGACAAAAAATGCAAAATAATGGCCTATAAAAATGGGTCATTTTTTCATAACATAAATGAATTTCTGTACCAAAGGAAATTGTTCAAAAGTGAAAAGAAAAAAATGACATTTCAATAAAATCCGCCCCCTAATTGTTACAAAGTACTGTGAAAGATGATGGTGGCTCCATATTGGTGTGGGCTGTTTTTACATGGAATAGATTGGATCCGGTCATTGACTGGAAATGGTTATGCTTAGCTACTTGGTGACCATTTGCAACCGTTCATAGGCTTAATGTTCCCAAACAACGATGGAATATTTATGGTTGACAATGTGCATGTCACCGGGCCACAATTGTTCGCGTTTGGTTTGAAGAACATTCTAGTTTATTCGAGCGAATGATTTGGTCCCCCAGAACCCCCGCCGTGAATCCCATCGAACATTTCGTGGGACATACTCGAGAAGCCAGCTCATGCACAAAATCTTGCATCGGCAACACTTTCGCAATTGTGAACGGCTATGGAGACAGCATGGTTCAATATTTCTGCAATGCAGCGCCTCTAACCGGGAGGTCCCAGGTTCGAGTCCTGACGGCGGCAGGATTTTCGACACTAGCTTTTCAGCTAGGTCGAATTCATCTGCTGTCTGGAGGAGAATTCTAGTGTCCGGCTGCTCTGATCGGTAGTTTTCCGTGGTTTCTCCGATCAATACCAGGCGAATGCCGGAGCAGTACCCTACCAAACGGGCCACGGACCGCGCGCGATCTGTCCTTCCTCTTCCTTGTCCTATCCTTTCCCCTTACACACACACACTTACACTAACATGCACTACACTACCACATATTCCGGGAGACCGGTCGGGAGCTTAGAGCTTGTCCCGACTGGGGCGGTGCCCCGTTGTTGGGAGAGTCCTGGTTAGGGGAAACCCCACTAGCCGACGGTAGGTCGGTGCCGGATCTCGCCATCCAGCGGGGGAAGATCACCGCCATCTCCCGAGAAAAAAACATGCACTACACTCACGGGACTAATGACGTAAGCAGTTGACGCGCCCGGAAACACGAAAAAATCAATCAATAAAAAAATATTTCTGCAAGGAACTTCCAATGACTTGATGAGACCATGCCACGTCAAGTTGCTGCACTTTCCCTGACAAAAGAGGGTCCAACACGATATTAGGAGGTATTCCATTACTTTCGTTACCTCAGTGTAACTTGCTGATTGTGATTTTAAATTTTTATTGGTTTATACGTTTCGAACCTTGGGAATAGCGCCTACAGAAGAGGCGAGTATGAAAATTGTAGATTCTACTATGAAGATACACGCTAATCATTTTTCATATCATGTTGTTTTAGCATGTATCTTCGTTGAAGGACACATATTTCTTACTCCTTTCTCACTCGACAAGTTAAGTCTGCGGTTCAAAGATTGGTCAATAAATTAACATTTCACTAATAATTTTTAGCAGACATTAAGAGATAACTAAGGACCAAGTTTTTAGGTGCTGAACCTAAAGACAAATCTCATTGAGAGCTTTCATTTTCTTAAAAATTTCTAACATGTTTGGAAGCATTTCAGTAACTTTCCTTGCACCTAATTTGCACCTACATCACTCCACTGCACCTAAATAGACCCTCTGCCACTATTTCTCCCCTATTTTCCAAACTTTGCACACAAAAAAGATTAATTTTAAATGTGCACATTATATGAACAAATACCGTTTAAAGTGAAATCAATGTTTGTGCAAGTTACGCACTTTCTTTTGCTACACTTTGCTCCAAAATAACCTGTATCTCAGAAGAACAAAAGTAAAGGAGACTCATTGTCGTTCATTTCCTGTTATCGCGACAGAGCTTCTTTTTTTCTACCGGATTTCACGCCGATGATAAAGGTGCTTAAAGGCGAAGGCAGTAGAGTTCCGATGTATTTAGTATGTTGGTATTTTATTATAGCATTTGCGCACTTCTGATGGTAAATCTGATGTTTCCTCAACAACGCTTCAAGTGCTGTGTGCTGTGTGCACGTGTGCGTAGATGTGTGCTCCGTCCTCACGCACACGATGACGTAGGCGCGCGGCAGAGGAGCCACCAGGGCCCGCCCACGGCGACTCCTTTTCCGGGCATATGGACCGCCTGAAATCTTTGCGTCAATTTGTTACACATAGTTTC
This sequence comes from Teleogryllus occipitalis, assembly GCA_011170035.1. Lineage (NCBI taxonomy): Eukaryota > Metazoa > Arthropoda > Insecta > Orthoptera > Gryllidae > Teleogryllus > Teleogryllus occipitalis. The sequence goes on from BLKR01003917.1 coordinate 69,677, forward strand.
GCGACTCAGTGTTAGCTTTAGGCATTAAATTACTCATTTATAAATCATTCTTCGAGCCTGTTTGGATTCGTTGATTGATTTTTTCGTGTATCAGGGCGCGTCCACTGCTTTGCTCATTATTCCCGTGTTGTGCATGTTTTTTTCCTCGGGAGATGGCGGTGATCTTCCCCCGCTGGATGGCGAGATTCGGTGCAGCCCTCCCGTCGGCTAGAGGGGTTTCCTCCTAACCAGGACTCTCCCACCAGCGGGGCACCGCTCCAGCCGGGTCAAGCTCTAAGCTCACGACCGGTCTCCCGGAATATGTGGTAGTGTAGTGCATGTTAGTGGAAGTGAGTGTGTAAGGGGAGAGGATAGGACAAGGGAGAGGAAGGAAAGATCGCGCGCGGTCCGTGGCCTATTTGTTATGGTACTGTTCCGGCATTCGCCTGGTGTTGATCGAAGAAACCTCGGAAAACTATCGATCAGAGCAGCCGGCCGCTAGGATTCTCCTCCAGACAGCGACTGAATTCGACCTAGCTGAAAAGCTAGTGTCGAAAATCCTCCCGCTGTCAGGACTCGAACATAGAACCACCAGGTGAGAGCTGCTGCAGTGACATCAGTTGATGTACTGAGCTACCGCTCCCGATGCCTGTTTGGACTTACTGCATACAGCTCCGGGGCACCAGTAGCAAGTCCAATATCCAAATCATTCAAAGATTTTAATCCAAAGTATTAAGAAACCTTGCCAATGTCCCCTGGTATGTTCGAAATGATGTAATTCACTCCGATTTTAAAATGCCAACAGTTAACGATGGTACAAAAAGTTATAGTTGTAAATATATTAAAAAATTAAAATGTCATACAAATACTTTAGCGATAAATTTATTAGATAACAGTTTGGAAGTGAGGCGTCTTAAGAAATTCAAACCTTTAGATTTACCTCACAGGTTTTGAACTATAGTTATATGTTTAATCAACTATATTAATGGAGAGATACTACTGACTATCTTCTTCAACCATTGTTAATTACCTAGTCAAAAAAATTACTTATTGTTCTGATGTACGAACAGATTGTCAATAAATGTTTGATTAATAAAGTTTCGCGGCTCTCACGCGAAGCTGCACGCTTGCAATGTGCTCGCGCTGAGCAAGTGGGATGCGGAACCATCTACAAAACTACCATTACTCCTTTACGCCTGTCCCGTTTGGATATCCGCTGCAAAAGCAAACCTAAACAAGCTCCAAATAGTCCCAAATCATTTTCTTACAACTATCACAAGTGCTCCTCGGTTTGTCACAAAGTCACAGCTCCACAAAGAATTCCAAATTGACTCCATACAACACTATATTACATATCTCTCAACCCAGTTCTATCACTCCGTACCTCAAATTCCACCCCTAGACAACTTCAGACTCAGGAAAACTAAATAGAACCAGAATAAAAAATAAATATCCATACTAGGCATTCCTAGTCAAATTTTCCGAAATAAATTTTTTTAGAGGTGTCTGGAGAAGATTTTCTCGCCCAAATTATTTTGTAGTTAAATCTTAAGTAAATTAGAATGTAAGCATTCACTACATATGTAAAGTGTATTCTGTACTGAAATATATATGCTCTGTATATAAAAAGCAACTAATAAAAAAAAGTGGAATGCAGAAGCGGAGAAGCAGCTAATTGAGGTGGGTGGGGGTGAAGGGGGTGGTGGAGGTGGGTGAAGTTGAATTTATTTATTTATCGATTGATGTTACCGGACACGTCAACTGCCATAATTATTTGTCCACTTAGTGAAGTGAGTGTTTTCCCTCGAGAGGTAGCGGTGATTCTGACGCCATTGGTGAGATCCGGGTCCGACCAACACGTCTGTTTGCGGGAAATCACATTGCAGTTATCTTCTCCTAGTCAGGCCCATGTCTTCCGACTTGTGTGGTACTGTAGTGCATGCAAGTGTGTTTTTCTACTCTCATTGCATAATTCTGTCATTTAATGGTTGCAACCCGTTGCATAATGATACTCATTACGATACAGATTTCATTATGAAACAGATTTTTGACCAATCACAGAGAAGTTTACAAACCAGGTACTGACACTTCAGTAATCATTGAGAATCGTTCTATAAATATAGAAAATGTGTTGTTCGATTGTGTACATTAAAATTGCATTTAATATTATATTATGTTTGTCAGTTTTAATTACTTATACTATCAATAATTTTTACGTGCAATATTTTTTAAAATAAATTGGATCGTCATTTCACAGTGGTAGTGGTAGACACCTCCAGAAATAAGAGAAATAGTGAAAATAGTGATCTCCGAATTATTACCGCAACTTTTGTACTCTCTCGCAGGCGGACTGGTGAACCAAAGCCATCTGCGGCATGAAGGGTAGCTGTCCGCTAGGTGGCCTTGGCTGAATCCTGCATGTCAACTGCGCGAAACGATTCCGTGTACACTCGTGTGAAGTTCACGATGTATCGTAATATCGCACTCGTGTATTAATACTAACATTACATTATCGTTTCATAATGTACTATTATGCAAGGGGAGAGACCTAGATCTACAGCTAGTGTCGAAAAGAAGTCCCCCATCATATCACGAAATCTGGAACATACAAAGACAGCGGCAATGGTCTTTGAGCTAGACACATTCGGTGTGGAGGCGGGGGGTGGCGACGAGGAATGGGAATGGACTAGAAGGTGAAGAAGGGAAGTAAGAAGAAGAATAGTTGTGGCGTGGCATGTGTTAGTGTCATTGTATTTTACTCCAAAAGTTTATAAAAAAATTATATTCTTGGATTGTGTACTGGTATGATTGCCTCAGCAGGAAAGGAACACATTCGTTTACCGGTGAATTGTCGTTGACATTTAAATAATTGAAATAATTCAGGGTGTAATCATTGCCAACAATATTGTTTAATTATACAAGAGCAGCTTTCGATAGCATCATTCCTCATACAAGAAATATTATATCCTGATACAAGAAACTTATTTCTTGTATTGGGAAATTAGGAAAAAGCTGTTCTTGTTGAATAAAAAATTATTTCTGGCAATGATAACACTTTTGAATGGCACTTGGCAATGATAATTATTTCAATCAAAAGTACACATTGCAAATTTTGTCTTTGTATTTTTTCGCTGAAACACTAACATTTTCAGACGTAAAGCGGAACCTACTGTTATAAACCTTCTGAAAATGCATTCAAAATAAAATAAATAGTATATAAATAAATAAATGAACGAATTAAAGAATAAATAAATAAAAATCTAGAAATAGTAGAATTCAAAATTCAGCATTAATCCCAGGAAAATTGGAATTACAGTTCTGCTTGAAGCCTTAGGCGTTCCCTGGCTGCACAACTCTGCTTTTCGTTGTTTGCCACCTCATTTCTTACACAATACGGTGTGTTCTTGTTACATATCTTTATTTGTAAATAATTTGTTATGAGGAAGAAGTGAGAACCCATTAACACCAAGCGTATTCATTCAAAGACGGCCATTTTTAGTCAACCCACATTTGTTTCCTGTGCTCTAATGTGTGAATTTTATATTCTGAAGAGACGCACTAAACGAACCACTCAAGCATATTTAAATTATTCCTTAATGAGTAGCTAAGATCTCTAAACCATTGAATATTCCTGACCCGGACGTAGTAGCAAAGTACATCCAGTAATTTTGTACCAGCAAGATGTGAAGGTAACTTGTGTAACTTGTCACCTCCCAGACAGCAATTTTGTTATCTGAAACCTTGAACCGAGGTTATTGAGAGGAAGATTCTGAAAACAATCGATAGAGGGCAATGTCAAGGGTTTAGAAAGTAATACGGTGGATGCGTAAATGTAAGAAATGTTCTATCCTTATCTACGTAATGTAAGAGAGATATTGTAGAAAAATGTGTAATGGGATTCAGTTTCTTAGGTGGGAGACTGAAGGTTGATCAGTTTCTATTTCATAAGAATTGCATTTTCCGTTTTTAAAGTGTAAATCAGGGGCTTCCTCGTAACCTTATGTGTTCCTTCCAACGTTGACAGGTGATCATTATTTGCTGAGGCAAAACACGTAAAATGGAAATAATCTATACAATGATTTTTTCAAGTAGGAACGGGGTAGAGGACTGTCTTACAATATTATTATAACATTAAAATATTATATTAATATAATATGTAAGTAAAATATAATATTAATATAAATTCAATATAAAAGAGCAGTTGATTGGACAAACTAGTAAGATTGATCAAACAAAACATTATAGATATAAAACTAATATTAATAAAAATAAGATTTTTTAAAATTTTTAGATTTTGTTGTCATTTTCAGTCTAATGAATTTATTTGAATTTTGTTCACACCTAATGGTGGGTAAAACTATATTACACGAAGCGTCGTGTTTCAGAATCTGTGAAAAATAAAACAGTTTTGAAAATTTTGTACTGTGATTGTCCAAAAAGAAAAAAAAGACACCTAAGTGTAAATTATAAATATTATGTGACAATTACATTTATATATTTTTAACTGTTTGAATAAATTTACGAATTTGAGTAGAAAAAACTTCGATAAACTATTTTATCTGCAACTTACACATGAAGTTACTTCACGAAAACCATGAGCTTGAAGGGTTCCTAAAGGTATAAAAGTTTGCAGACCCCAGATTTAGATGACAAGATTGTGCTAATAGATGATATGATTTACATGATATGATTTAGATATGATTTAGATATGATTTAGATGATACGATTTAGATGATACGATTTAGATGATACGATTTAGATGATTCGATTTAGATGACTCGATTTAGACGATACGATTTAGATTATATGATTTGGATGATACGATTTAGATGATATGATTTTGCACATACACTAACTTTCGTTTTCGTTACTTTCTTTTAGGCGTTCCCTAATGCGAGCGGCGCGGCGGGCAGCGTCCGAGCGAAGGTGAGTGGGAGGGGGAGGGGGGCGTGACGTCGTATAGGAAGCAGGTGGCCACTCGCCGCGCGATTCATTAATAAGAGCGGAAGCGGGCGCTAACTTTAGCCGCTGCCGTCAGTGCGTGGGCGCTCGCGCGCGCGAATTAGGAAGCGACGCGGGGACGGGCTCGCGTGGACGACGCTAATTGGCCGAAACCATTCCCACCGTTCAGGCCGGCTTTGCCCGAAAGAGTAGACGCCCCTTTCGACCGAACGCCTTGGGTTTAGACCTTTCCGGAAGCCTAGAGCCCACAAACTTTATTGAAAAAGAAATGAATTAGTGCTCCAGAATATTTTTGTGGAGAGGCCGATATAACATTGGGGGTAAAAAATCTCTTATCCTACCTTCAATTGGCAATTGTAATGTGTCTACTCTAAAAACAAATACCATGTACTTTTAACATGATTTTTAATTATTTTTAATAATTTTAGATTACTTTTGTTGAAATCTATAAAAAATATTCTAAATTTATATCGCATTAGCACACTTAAATGGATCTCGTATTTATTGTAGTTAAGTTTAAGCTTTAAAGACTTGTGATGATAGAGAAATAATTCTGGAAACAAGTCCAGTAAATATTTGTAGGTAATAGATTGTTTAAAAAGGAATACGGAAACCAATTATTACTCTACCAACCAATTAGGACTCTATTAATAAAATTAAAACCTACATGGTGGAAGATTATCTCTTTTTCGTATCTTCAAAGTCTGAAATTTTACAAAATTTCTTCGGAATAAAAATTGAAATATTACCGTAAATTATTCGATGGTGCGAATAGTTCGTTAACAAATAATACATACAATTATATATTCCAATGTAATTCTGTAGTGATTGGACAGAAAAATGATAACTCCAAAATCACATTCAGATGCAACTCTGGCTATTCCACACCGTTACATTTTTATACGGGTTAGAAACTAACTTTATAACATTCATAATTACTTAAAAAAAGGCGCGAAGTTATTATCCCATTCGTTTAAATTAGTGGTGGTGCGGAATCTCCAGACATGCATCTAAATGTGATGTGATTTTGGAGTTTTATGTTCTAACCAAACACCACAGAATTGTCCTTCTTGAATATGTACAAGTTTAACAAGAAAACGGGAAGAGATAGGCAGGCATCCGGTCAAAGCGACTTCCTGTCAAACCGATTCCATTAGAGAAGGCGTTCGCGCTTTTACATTTAATCGTTTTGAAGAACAATTGGAGCTCCTTTCGAGGGTCGTGGTCAGCTTGCTAACTCTCCGTGGTGCGGTCCCGGGTTCGATTCCCGGTCTGGGCAAAAATAGAGCTGTAGCTTTCCATTACAATTGTCTGTGTTTCTACAGCTGCGTGACAAAGAAAAGCTCAGACAGGCCAGGTATGCTAGATACGGTGAAGGGTATACGTCATGAGTCCCTTATCCCCAGGCATGGTTAATAAATAACAACAGGACCCAGACTAGGACAAACCGCTAGCTGACGAAAGTCAGGTTAATCCGAACCTCAAATGCCAAATACATAGAAACGTACATACATACAAAACCACTTGTACTCTACATATTACTAATATGCAGCATTCACATGCTATTCACAATGTCGCTTTTACTGAAAACATAGGAAAAACAAATTAAAATGATCAGAAAGGCTCATTGTTAGCTACACACGACAAAACACTTTTCATAATAGAATTTGCTACAGCAGGAAAATCTAAGAAATGTTTTAAAAAAATATCTGTGGTAATGTTTACTTATATCGTCTTCTACTAAAGAAAAATGTTGATCATGAGATATATTGCGTTGAAGACTTTCAGGCAGTTTTGAAGTGTATCGAAAATGTATATTATAAAATAAGAATATGAATTAGAATTTATACAGAATTTACGTATGTAATATTTCTCCTGAATTAAGATAACAAAGTAGATAAAAATAAGTAGACGATCTGACATGTTCGGATCACAATAAATTAAAACACGCATAGATACTATTGAATTGGATTTGATTATTTAAATCTTTATGGTGATCAAATTTATATCGTAGTAGAAAAACTAATATCGATGTTTATATGACAGTATTTATTCTTTGTTTTAATCTCAACTTCATCTTGTGTTCGTAATAATGCGTTTAGAGAACAAGGAGAAGGTAACGCAGTCACTCATTCTCTGGTGACTGTGAGACTTGCAAGGTTGTCCAGAGGCAACTTTCTCCATTTCGCACACATCGTACGATGTTTCTGAGAATATATACGTCTCCACTATAATCCCCAGCATTATCGAAGTACTGCGTAGCCTACATAGTAATTGAAAGCGAGTAATATAATGATTCTATGAAAGTTACAAATTTTCGCGTACGTTGCAGTCGTTAAATCGAATTCTCAACGGCCTTTCGCCGATCAAGGGGCACAAATCGTTCCATTATCCACACTTCGCAGAAGAAAAGAAAAAGGAAGGTAGAAAAGAATGCTGGAACAAGAGAAAGCAGTTGAGCGTCCGTTAAGAACACAGAAATGCTCTTACTCCGCTTCGGAACATATTTTTCTTTATAATTGTCATATTTCCCGTCACCTTGTTGGATGTGTAACATATTTTTCTCTCAGGAATTAATTTTCATCATTATTTGTGTTATTGCTTCATTTTTGTACTAGATACTTTGAATAATACAGAGTGAGAAAACAAAACGGGGGAGAAAAGTTTACAGCGTTTGTATTACACGACGAATCCGTAACTGATATCAGTTTGTCATTGAAACATTTTCTTACGAAGATAGTAAATGTTTACACAGGCACAATCCGCCAATTGGAAGATTAGGATACTATACCATGTAGAATAACTTATGATATTCAAGTGTGTATAAATTTTAGCCTTCAATGTTCATATTTTCCAGAGATATTTTCCAACGCTCATTGCATATGACACGAAACGTACACGAAAGTAAAAGATGTTGGTGCGCGCAGGGGAGGGGAGAGCGTCAATGCCCCTCCCCTTCCACTACAAATTATGAAAGAGGGAACGTAGCCCTAAGTAATAAAACATTTTATTTCCGAAAATATGATCAATTCCTGATTTCCCACCTTTAACTCGGCAATGTTGGGCAGAAGCTCTCCAAATCATGAGGCACGCCTGTAAACAGTTCAACATAATTTTATTTATTAAATGTACCATTAAAGATACTCCGTTTTCCTTGCATTATGTTTCATGTATTATTAGTAAAATACGTAATTTGTAAAGAAATAAAATAATGGAAAAGGGGGCACAGAGGAGCTCAAATATGTAGTTGCCCCCCTCTTTTTTTAAGTTGCGCACGCTCAGGCGCGGATCTACGGAGAGGGAAATTTCCCCTCTTAAACGTTTCCAGCAACTATTAATTTTAACTTGTCACGCAACTTTCATGCAAAAATATTTTCGGATGACCATTAAAACGAATAAAATCGTATCCCGCATGAGCTGAGTGTAGCCTGCGACATTTTACACAATCTGTAATGGCACATTCGATCAAAACATTTTTAGTTTCCCCTCCCAAAATGTGTGTCTGGATCCGCCCCTTGCAGACTCGCACGCATATTGTAAAACGTTATTTTGACTGTTTGGAGATTACGCTACACGAAGATTTCGTGAAGACGGCGTTAAAGATTTGTGAGCGTGACTTCAGTGAGTAGAGACGCGGTTAATCTCAAGAGTCAGAAATTCAATTTCTGTCGTGTGTTCACTTCAATCACTTTCATGGTGATCTTACTTCTGTTTCGGGTAACCGAAACTTTTCGGCTTACGGAACTTTTCGGAAACCGACCGGTTTGACTTCGAGCAGCAATCGAAAGATCTTTCGGAATCAAAGAATAGCCCGGCATTTCTGGGTAATGAACAGTCCAAACCAAATGTTTGCAAGCTGAACTCACTTGAACAAACGGAAGAAGCCGCCATTACTCTGTAACATACCCAACAGTTTGGAGTTGTTCATCTGAACTTGTTTTGATGAATTTTATTTTTAGACCATTTTAAAAACATTTGAAGAGCATTTTATTGATAATTTTTAGCGATGTTTTAATTCATCAAATTCCGCCCCCCTAGTTACTGTAAAATTGATTTCCCAAAATGCCAGAACCAACATTTATATCCGAATACTTCAACGGTGAACTATTTGGAAAATGGGAGGTGAGACAGACTTTACTTTAGTTTACTGCAAAGAGAACGTTGGGAAAGGGGGGAGGGAGGGAGGGGGGACGGAAGGCCAGACGGCCTCTGCGGCTGCCGCTTCCGCCCGCACTCTAGGAAGCCGCTCGCTCACTACCGCCTCCTCTCCTTCCTCCCTCCCCCCGCTCCACTCCCGAGCAACTGCACAGTGAGCGCCTACACACGCGTTCGGGCGAAAAGAACAAAACCAAACGGTCAAAAGAATACGATAACTTTCATCCCTACGTGGCTTTGATTGATTGATCGATTTTTTCGTGTTTCCGGGTGCGTCAACTGCATCCGTCATTAGTCCCGTTAGTGTAGTGCATGTTTTTCTCGTGAGATGGCAGTGATTGCTGGATGGCGAGATCCGGCGCTGACCTACCGTCGGCTAATGGGGTTACCCCCTAACCAAGACTCTCCCACCAGCGGGGCACCGCCCCAGCCGGGACAAGCTCTAAACTCCCGACCGGTCTCCCGGAATATTTGGTAGTGTAGTGCATGTTAGTGTGAGTGTATAAGGGGAGAGGATAGGACAAGGAAGGGGAAGAACAGATCGCGCGCGGTCCGTGGCCCGTTTGTTAGGGTACTGCTCCGGCATTCGCCTGGTGTTGATCGGAGAAAGCACGGAAAACTACTGATCAGAGCAGCCGGCCGCTAAAATTCTCCCTACGTGGCTGTCCGGAAGGCTTCGCGTCCTAGACACAAATGCCGACGTTTCAGCTGTCGGCCTGCGGTGTTCCTCAGGGCGAAATGCCTTTGCCTAGGATACGGCATTTCACAGACACTAGCTTCGACCGCGGAAGCCTAAGCTTCCAACAATATTCTTCTTTAGTTATAAATGAAAACTACCAAATTAAGCACACAATGATAATTAGGATTAAAACTTACACAAATATTTACAAATAATTCAGGATAATTTGATATTACTATTCCTAGATACAAATCCTGTTTCTTTCTCGTCATTTCGACTCATAGATAGGAGAAGTCTTGAAGATCGAGAAAGTAAAGATCTAATTGGATGATACAGTGTCATTTCATATCAGTACCAAGTAACAAATAAATATACGGCTTTATATTTAGAGTATTCAAAGCACAATTGAATCAATTAATATTAGCAAATTGTGAGAAAAATAGGCGTAAAGATTTTAAGGAACATTAAATTTCATGAAAACTTTTGTGCTGTTTCGGCGTATACAAGAGTTTTTACAATACTGAGAAATCCAGCTTTAAAGCACTGAAAAGAAATTCATTTAATAATAATAATAATAATAGTAATAATAATAATAATAATAATAATAATAATAATAATAATAATAATAATAATAATAATAATAATAATAATAATAAATCAAAGTGTTGTGGATACGAAACGTGGATTTGATAAAAATGCGTTTTTTTTTAATATTTCCAAAACTTAAGAAACAAATATATTCAAGGTAGTTTCGTTGTGAGATGTGTCATTTTTATTTTATTATTTTACAAGCTGAAGTGCCCGACGTTGCCCGGTCTTCAGTGATATCCACAATCTGCATATTTTTTCTCGTTTATTTGTCAATTATAAAAAGATAAATAATCCGAGGAATATGTTTGAAATTCCCTTCCAAAAAAAGAACTTAATACAAATAATTATTAGTTACATATAAATTAATGTTCAATACCAATTAAATGAAGGATTGCATCATCCAGCGGAGCACTCAGCACTCAGAGGATTCGGAGGAAGTGGGGTTTTGAGTTCGTTTTCCGTATCCGTCCTCCTTTCACAATGTCCAGCCAACTTGCTCTCATTCTCTGTATATCTTGAGACGGAGAGTAAGGACGAAATCAACATGAAAAATACACCTGTTGATTCTCTGATGGATCTGGATCCGGATTGCGAAACCAACTTGTGGTGCTAAAACCGCACGTACTTTCTTGCCCGTATTTTCACACAAAATTGCGCGAAAAGTATTCAAATTTTCGAAAAATTGTATGTGGTCTTATTTCGAAATCTATCTTTAAACAACAGATTTAATTATGGGGGAAAATCTCTGTCTTCAAAATCAATTTATTCCAACCTGTAGTTGTAGAACCACGAAGAAAAAATGTTGAACTTTTGGAATTTTTCGAAAAATCAGGGTTTTCAAAGGAAATGAGACCTGCACTATTGTCTTACAGGTTCTTGACACTATCCAACAAGAAAATTTAATCAAAAACGATGGAGGCCTTTTTTGAATATTTTGATAATATCCCAGGAACTTTATGTATAGAACTTTCCAAAATAAACATTTCGGTTTCAAATTCAAGGGGCCGCGACATCAACCAGGTCGATTGAGGAATATCGAATTTGGAGAAAATCGGCTGAACGGTTCAGCCGCTACCGTTGTTCACAGACCAACAGACATACAGACGGACAGAGATTTTGCCGTCATTCGATTTTTCGGAATCAAGACCCCACAAAACATGAATTCTGGGTATCCACGTGTTAGAGGATTTTGTTGTCTAAATTTAACAAGTGAATTTATTCACTTTTCCGTTAAGAGGGCCCTGCAATAAGAGTTTTTCTTCCGAAAATTCGCCGTTTTTCGCGCAACATTACATAACTTTCTCTCTAATACACAACGAGAAAGTAAAAATCACCCGATGTTGAGTTCCCCCTTCGTATCCGTTACGCTTCATCTAGAGACTTCTAATACGAAGCATGTCCAAAATGACCGAAAGAGGACTTGCTTTCGATGTGCACCGAACGCCTCATTTGTGGGTGTATTTTGAGGCGCCGCCGCCGCCGCCAGAATCGCGCGATCTCTTTCCGAGTACCGAGTAAGCCGTTCACCTCCTGCCACTGCGTGCTGCCTGCACCTGACGTCAATCCTGCGGGTCTACGTGACCGCAGACACACGACGGACGACGGGGTGACCGTCGTGGAGGAAAATATGCAGATACGCTAACGGCCTATTTCCAACCATTTCCACAGGTGCGGCGCGGTTGGTCGTCGCCGCTGAAAGCATTGCCCAGAATTTCGGCTCCGAAAGGAGTGGCACGTGTTCCTTTCTCTCGGTCACGTGTGCGGATCCGCGAAGGAATCAGTGAACCCATTCACTTCACGGAATCATTACTCATATCATTGCACATGTGCTGATTGGCAGCAAGTTGCGTAACGTTACTGAAGATGAAATGATGAAACACTTCATGAAAATATGAATTTTCAATTCCAAATCATTAGCATTGAACAATACTGAACTGACACCAGATACAGTCATAAAATTGCAAATCACTCAGTCTCCAAATCTTTAGATTAACACAATCACACACGAGATGTTTTCCGAGGTGTAGCTCTGCGGTTTCTGAAATTGGGGAGAGTTCTTTCATATTTATTCATATCATTTTACTTTGAAATATATTTGATTCTCCATTATTTTGTCCTGAGGATACCTTATTCAGTGGTAGTTCCAATTCATCAGTAGCTTCTTTCACATTATGTCCAGAAGTCGTTGCAGATGTTATCAGCAAAGGTGACTATGGGGATGCACGAGTATTTGGATTTCGATCTGTCATTTATCTATAGAAGCTTCATCACTAAGAAAATATGTCAGATTTGTCATGGACATACCTTCCCTAAAATTGTCCCCAAAATAATGGTTAGCGGTTATTACACGTGATTAGATCAATAGAGGAAGCAAACACTACAATTACCGACTACCGACTGCAGGAAGTTATGTAATGCTGACAAAATTGTAGTTTCTCATTTCTCAGCTATAACAGGAACACTGATAACAGACACGACTTTCAAATCAGCAACTTGTATTCGAAAAATAGTTGTGATAAATGAAAAGAATTAACTTGTATTAAGTGTACAATGAATTAGGCGCCTCGACGGAAAGAACAACTTCAAATTGGCACAATAGGGTCATTTGTAATGTTAAATTGAAAAGACAGTGTTTTATATTATTATTGTTATTATATTAAATAGTAGTAATATTATCTATTATCTGCCAATCACCATTGGGTGAACTTTTCGCTCGGGTCTTTTAATTTGTGAACTAATTTGCCTGCAGATCTGTGAAGTGAACAATTTGCATTTAAACATTGTGTAAAAAAGGAAACGTTCACTGATAGTTCGTGCATCCTAGATTATAAATACAAATTCACTAGTATATTGATGGAGACGATGGCACTTCGGACAACACGACAGAGAAAGCTGGAGACGAAAACGCAGCTCATTTGTGAAAGTTTGGTAATCATACGCCACGTAACCAACGGGCATACGATGTATATTTCAGAATTCTAAAAATGATGCAACTAACGTACGAAACCGAGAATTCATGAGAGAACATTTTCGGTCCTGTTTACTCCACTTCTCTTTGCGATCTGATCGTTTATACTTTTCTCTATCAAATGGGCCATGTCGCATGATAGGGAACAGGTTACTACTACATACAGCAGTTATAAGCAAGTTAATGCACTATTTGGTTCTGTGCTGACCAGGCGAAAATCGTTTTGCCGTATAGGAACAGCCCCTAATCTTTGTATTGAAACAAGCCCTTCTCCTCTACCAGCAACATTCGTAATTTTACGAATTATTTATTAAGTTATATTCATGACTCGTTTCGTTTGAATCACACTCGTAATTATTTTCCGAATAATTTAGTTATTGATTTGAGCGCTAGAAAATAATTACGACTGTAACCCGGATGTTTCCTACGTAATTTTAATATTTCTCATCCAAAATTGTGTCGTGCTATCTCAGTTAATTGGGTTCGAGGTTCTTAATTGTTGCTACTTACTCTGCAACCAATTACTCGATCTGCCATCCATACGGAGTGGCGAGGAATCTGAAAATCTTATCACAATATCTACTACTGGATTGCACGCAACGAATAATGATAATCATCTCTCTTTCAAAGTGATAAATTCGAATTTATTGTAATGTGAAATAAGATTCTAATAAAAGTTAAAACATGAATTGTTACATCGTTAATTCAAAATGAAATTATCTTTGGTCATGACCAGCTCTCTCTATCTTGTAATAATTATAAATCAACCTTGTTATATTCGAGGATCTTCACTTCTCCATTCGATGGCGCCCCGTAGAATCTTCTCCGTCGTCGCAGCAGAATCGTCCTTCTTCATAAAGTCCTCCGCCTAATGTTGGCGATCAAGTTCAATTTCTCCCAGCGATACTATTATTACCCTTACTTCCCTTACTCGCATCACAGGTGGACATCTATACACGTACTGACTATTACTTCGTAGAATTCGTTCATCTTTTCCGACAATAACGTTTTATCCTAATACAAGAAACAATAGTCTTAATTATACTGCAAGTTATTGCATCGGATTTGATTGTCCATCAAGTCTATCATTTACTTGTTAAAATGTCAGGAGCCGACCCGCTCATTATCGCGTTGCTTGAGAGAGTGTCACTGTTTTTCCTAAAACCCAAAGCATCAGTACACTACTATTTTGTCCAACATCACAATAACACAATTTTGTTCAACAAAAACAATACTATTCCACATCCTCTTCACCTAGCGAAAATGACCTTTTACGCATGTGGTTTACTTGTCACATAGCGACCGCCCTCGCGATCGTCTTTTGACATCCCTCTATCCTACTTCATATAAATGACATTTTCATACACAAAATGGTTCATTTTGGTATATCACAGCATCTCAAGTTGTTGTTTTCTTCTCGCAAACCGGTATTCGCAACGTCTTTTGGGTGTGTGGTGACGTGTATGTTCTTGACCTTGGCGACGGACGGCCCCTTCTATGACTTTCGCCAACGATAGGGAGCAGCTGTCGTCACAAGAACAGATGACTCGCCTTGCATCAGCCAACCGCCTTCCAACAAATATGTTGCAGTCTCGAGCATGTTGCTGACGCGGCTCTATCTGTGCGAGTTCTGACGGACAGAAAAGCTGACATAGCAGTGCCTTTTTTTCTTAATCGCTCTGAGCGACTAAGTGAGAATGCGAGTCTTGCAAAATAGGAGGCAACCCGACTGATGAAATGTCGGTATGTGATAGACAAAACCTGAAATCTCTCCTTATCTTTGGCGGTCGTTAATATTTATTGAAATATGGGTTTTGTTATAAGGCCATGTTTCGGTTTGTAAAAGGTATAATTTGAATTGGAGCTTACGGAATTTACCTAATCCTGGTGTAGTACATAAACCTTCCATAATACATCAACAAAATCATTCATTATATAGCCATCGAGTAACCTTCTGTCTCTCTTTATCTGTTTGTCTCTCTCTGTGTCTCTCTGTCTGTCTCTCTGTCTGTCTGTCTGTCTGTCTGTCTGTCTGTCTGTCTGTCTGTCTGTCTGTCTGTCCGACTGTCTGACTGTCTGCCTGCCTGCCTGCCTGTCTCTCTGTCTGTCTGTCCGTCCCTCCGTTCGTCCCTTACGAGGTTAGACCCCGTCTAGTCCACCAATAGAGAAGGCAAATGAGGTTTCATTCGACGTGAATCGATCTCCCGATAGGTAAATGATATTTTCTTTTTACGTATTCATCCAGACAATTCTAAGAAATTTCTTTAAAAAACTGTGTGTGGGGCTTTTTAAGCAACTAATACGCGTTTTGGGTTCGAGACAAATCTTGTTGGATTGTCTCAGATTTGGCTTGAAGAAAAGAAGAAAAAAAGGAAAAGAGAAAAGAAAAAAATGCTTAGGTCTTTTTCCTCCAGAGATTGGAGAAATACATTTCTTTTTCTATTCTTCATGTCTTAAGATACTGTGTGTTCCGACATCACAGTTTCTATCTTTTTCTTGATCTTCCTACGTCTCTTCTGTTTCTTCCTGCGTAATATTAAGATGCCTTTGCAAGTCTATTATCACTCATTCTCTCTACAAGCTATTTGCTTACAGTCTTGCATTGTAGAAATAATTCCCACATGTAGCTCTTTTCTATTTTTTTTTTTCATTTCCTATTCGGATTCCCGAAATATTTAAATGATATATATATAAAAAATATACTATATATATAAAAATTGATTACTGTATAATTATTTATATTATTAAATATATTCTTAAAAAATTGTAATTGATATGTCTTAGATACTAATCGTTACGGATTACTATGATCTTCTCTGCCACCACAAAGTAGAAAATTAATTCGCGAAGGAGGTTAAGATAGGAACACAATATGCTTAATTCTTCCTATTTATTGATGTCATGTTTTCAAGGTATTCTCATTAAAACTGGGATTCTATTTCTATTCAGAATGATACGGAAACTTGAGATGCAAAGCAAAAGTCCGTTAGGATTGATGTTTAGGATGAACCCTACAGGTAAAATAAAAACTAAAGAACCATAAAATTAAAGGTCACAAAATTTTGGAATCTAATTTCATCCATTCTACTCACAAGGATTCCAACAAAAATAGTGATTAAAGATATTTATTAGACGGAATATAAAGATCCGCAAATCTTTTAGTTGTCTGAGGAACGGTAAATACATAATACAAACAACCCAGACAATATGCCTGTAACTGCACATCAGCATATCAATGAAGATGGGAAATATTTTGTGAGAAAACACTTTAGTAACAATGTTATTGAGAACTTGTGAAAAAACTATTTTGAGATTGCACCACGCGTATGTCTAGGCAGGAATAGAGAAGTCAGTCGACCTTGAGTGTATTCCGAAGAAGCAGTTGACACAATAAATATTGCAAAACTTACTCGTCGTGGCAAAGTTTAGTGGAATCATGTTTCAACTTCCTCTAACTTAAACACATTCGATGTTAATGCAAGAGGAAATTATAATACAAAGAAAATGGCAAAATTGTCACAGTCTCAGCCAACACTTTTCCTCTATCATTTACCATAGTTCCATTAAAAAAAAATAGGTAAAATTCACGTCTAAAACTACAGGGAAGTCAATTACAAGGATCTCCTGTGCACTAAATTTTCCAAAAGTTATTTTCGTTTAGAACAGTCTGGGTAAGACTTACATTAATATTTTACGTTCTCGTTCGTATTTCGCAAGAAACGAAATTATTTCAATAGTGCACCGGAAAATGGAAAATTTTCGACAGAAAAATTCATATTTATGATCCCTGTTAAATAAATAATGGATAAATCCTGTTCCTAAAAATAGTTAATTACTACCTCTAACACGGTGTAGTCAGAATCCATGTTTACGTGTCCTTAATGCAGGAAAATCGATTGAAGGCGAAACGTCCGACCATCTGTCCGTCTGTGGTCAACACTAGAGCCCTAACCGTTCAGAAGATAGTCTCCAAAATTGATATTCCTCGATAGATTTATAGGAACTTGCGGTGTTCGGAGTTTGAAATGGATATTTTGATTTTGGGGTGTATTTTACGTGAAGCCACAATAACACCATCGAAATTTTCTTAAAAATTGCTTCGAATATTTTAGATTAAACTTAGACCTCGAATAGAGTTAAGGACGCTTAAGAGCTTCAATTTTTTGACGTCATCATACAACAACAATTTAGGAGATACATTTTTTCTTAATGAAATCTGTTCTTTAAGAGATCTTAAAATAAGGTCATGAACAATATCCCGGCATTATGAGTAGTGTACGCGTAATTCAGCGTGAAATATAGGCAATTTTTAAACTTTAATTTAAACGGCTCCAAATTTGTTCTTTAAATCTCATCGTATGCAACAGAGGACGGTATAAGAATAGTGATGGTTTCGTTTGCAGCAAACTTTCTGTATTTTCGAAAATTACCGTAAGGTAACACTGCAATAGTTCTATATTGCAGATAATGATTTTTGTTTTTTAAATGAAATCTGTTGTCATAAATCAGATCGTTAAAAAAGGTCATGTACAAGTTTTTGATAAAATGAGTAATATTCGCGTTCCGGATCTGTTTAGCCAAAAGACGTAATATTTCGATATTACATATTTCCCATCTACTCAGTCAGTATTCTTCGGACACTACTGCAGGTGTCCTGAATCACGTACTTCTTAAAGGATATACACATCACGGTTGAAATCTAAGATGTCAATATCGCTGTTCAGGAAATAGGAAATTAGCTGTGTTGGAAATTTCAGCTGTAGCATCAATAACAACTGGTATCACTAGGACTTTTGCTTTACCTTAGATATATTTGATTTCATTTGCAAATGACAAGTATTCGTTTTTATTATTATTATTATTATTATTATTATTATTATTATTATTATTATTATTATTATTATAACGAGTCCGCTCATTGAATTATATTTTATTTTACTTTAGAAGTACATAAGAAAGGTTCAGCTCACAAAAGTTGACGACACTGGATATAAAATAAGCATGACGGATCTTTAAAAATATACTAGCTTTGTTCTTGGCAACTGCTTCCTGTTTTTAAGTAAGAGAGAGAATATTTTTGTCTTTAGTGCCTGCAACCTCGTAATTTTAAACAATGTGGATATGCCAGCTTGTTAACACATTTTTATTTTATTATGTGAAAGAATACATCAATTGAAGATCATCTTAGCTATTATATGTTCATTTTGACATTGTGTGCATACGTTACGTCAATCACAAACTGACTTCTTCGAAGCTAATGTTTTGTATTAAATTAATACGAAACAAAGCTAGTAGTTTGTGCGACTACATATCTTACTAATGCTTTGTAACCACGTCTGATGCACACCTGATTGTAAGATGAACATGCCATAACCTATTATTAGATAAAAATCAGTCACGTTTCAAAATAACCAGCAGTATTAACCGCGAACTCGAAGGTACAGGATTAATATTGAAAAATGTCAGTGATATTATATATAGAATTAAGAGCACATACACATCTAAAAACGAAAAAGTATCACGGATTCTAAAGGCTTTTGAAAAGCTTAAGCTTCACAAAATTCGAAAACTCTCTGCAAGATATCGCGCACTTAGCAACAAGAAGTCGGTATAATGATTGCAGAAAAGGAACGGATAAGAGCGCGAGGAACAAACACAGGAAGAAATATGAGAATGAGCACGGAAGGAACTGGCGGATAAGATAAGCAAGTCCAACATTTACTGGAGAATCGCCTCAAATCGCACACCGGGCGACAGCAACGCCGCTGATTGTCGCCCGCATCCCGTCGGAGAAAGTCACGCCCTGATTTCTTATCTTTATATTGCATCCTTCAAATTAGTCCTTCGGTCTGACTGTGGTAACTCTGTACAAATGAAGTATGATTAGTGAAATAATTAGGGTAAACGTACCAGAAATGGTTATATTTACGAACATTTTTGTAGTTTTCTTAAAGTTCTTGGGCTTCAGTTCTAAATTTGTTACATGAAACTAAACGGGGGATTGTTCTGAATAGATCTGTGACCTAAAAATGACCAATTTTTAATTTGATATATTTTTTAAAATCGTATTTCCAATCTCCTGTTTTGATCCAAAAGTGTTTTCTTGAAAACTGCAAAATTTGAGTGATGATCAACTACTTGTCTCAGAAATGTCCCCTCGAAATTCAATGCTCTGTACGAGTTGAGATAATAATTAAAAAAAAATCACGTTCCATTGTGGCAGTGATAATTCATATTTTTTTAAAATTATTATTTTGTATTTAAAAGAAGGGAAAAGTAATAAATGATCTTTATTCTACACCTCTCCATTAGAAGGCTCATGTTTTACGTTCTGAAAGATTGTAGTTTTGGGGAAACCTCCAATACTTACTTTTCCAATTTTGTTCTTATAGTATCCACTACCAGTGTATTTACCCTAATTTGAAGGATTCGGTATCATAAGATCCTTCATTACATTTTATCAAATATTGAAGTGTTACCATCCATGTGGTCCTTGTAGTTTGTCTCGCCGTAACGAGTGGTATTCAATTTAGACAACAAAATGTCTAATAATAGTGTATGTAATAAATTTCTCATAGTTATAGTGTACATGTACAGTATAAGATAACACGTCATAGACAGATTTTGCGTTATCACTCATTTTTAGTCTGAAGTGGCAAGAACTACATGCTCCCGTGTTCTTCATTAAACAATCATGTGTTTTAAAATTCCAGTTTGAAAGAAAACTGTAAAAAATCTACCAAAATGCTAATAAAATAAGAAAACTTTTCCTTCCTGGATTACAAAAACCCAACTTTTTTAAACTCTCATGTTTTAGGGAAGTATTCCTCCAGTGACAGGGTTCCAGTAATCACCCCACTAAATGATGCAATTTTCTCAAAATTACTAATGTTTCATACTCGTGGTGAAATATTCGTAGTGAAAGGTTCTCGAATATTTACGCTACTTTATGTACAATGGATGAGGGAAGACTTTTGCTTAAGCAGTATTATTCCTGCCTACGCAACAGAAGGCACGTCCGCTTAAGATCACAGCTGAGGCGGGCAAGGGAAGTAATTTGAGAGCGGATACGTCGCTGGCCGCGAGATAAGTGAACGACAAAAGACAAAAGAGTTATTACGCGAGGGTTTTAGAAGAGTAAATACATTATTAGTTTTAAAAAGCGCTTATTAAGTAGAAACTAGTTGAATTCGTAAAGAAAATTTGTCATAAATATAATTTTATGGATCATTTTATTTTATTTATGACACATTTCTGATTATTACATGACACATTATGACACGTGTTTGAAACAATGATTTTCGTTCGTAAGAACACACATTTTTGTTAAGAAGTTTTTTTTTTAATTAGTATAGTCTTCTACTTCATAGAGACCATTTGTATTGTATAAAAGTACACTGAAATATCAAATAGAGAAATATTCGAGAAAAATATTTTTTTGAGATATTATGAGCACCCTACCTAACGTTCTGCCTCCGCAAAATCTTTTCGAGCTCAAGGAGGTAAAAAATGCGCAATCCTTGTGTACAAAGAATTTGGGAACGGAAATTGTGATTCCACAAATGACTTGAACGAAGAGATCAATAAAATAAAGGTATTATTGTAAAATGTGTGTCGTCATATGATTGCAATTATTTCCTAGCATAAGTCACCAGATAATTTAGAAATTAGCAGCCAAGCATTTCTCCTTCAAAATTTTGATCATCCAACTAATGAAATTTTTTTCCCGATACATTCTTTTCAATCTTACCCATCCACCTATTCAATAAGTGACAAAATGTTTCACTGATATGGCACCAAGGTATCTATATAGTGACATCTCCTTAACAAAATGTCTGATATTGAAATAAAAGGCATTGACTTGAGAGTCAGAAATTGACTAAATAAAAAAGATGGCAATGATGCCAACATTTTTATTCAGTAAATTTTTGGCTTTCAAAAAGCAGATCTGACGCTGCCATCGTAAGCTTAATCAAGTAATAATTAAAAATGTTGGCAATGGCATTGGTTTTTTATTCAAATACTTGGAATACCAACAACGTCATCAATAAACCAATAAGAGTTCAGAGTTTCTTGACTTCTCCCCTAAGAATGGAAGATAACCGTATCGGGCATTGAAATAAATGAAATAACCTCTATCACTAAATCAACAAAATCACTTTCACATCATGTTTGAATGATTTAGGTATCTGACTATCCTGAACAATTAATGTATTTTAAACAAAATCCATGAATCTACGATACACAAACTTATTATACTGCAGACTAGATATTGTTTAACTTCATTAAAAAAACGTGATTCGTGAGAATTTTCACTTCTTCGTAATTAATGGTTCCAATAAAATCCCTTCTCTATCAGATAAGTTCCTATAAGAAGGGACCAGTTTAAAGGGTCGGAATATAAAAGTAATCTCTGTCAATGGCTTTGCAGAAGGTCATATGAAGGTTTATAAGTGACCCAGAGCAAATGAACACATTGACAAATTGAGCACGTGAATATGACTTGCAGTTAGGTTGCTGAGCAGTAGATGCCAAAGCGGTCACTTCTTAGAGTACATCAAATTATCAACAACAGAATTTCTCATATGTGTATGCGAGTGAAATCATAAAATTTCGAGTAGAACGGTCCAAGCAGGCCGTGGCGGGGGAGGAAAAACAAGAGCTTTGATGAAGGTTTCTGTGAACTTGATCGGAGATAAGCGCGCGAGACGTGCGGCTCGCCTCGTTCGCAGGGGGTGGGGGTGGGGGCATCATCCGTCCTGGGAAGCGCTCGCTCGGGGGCTTATCGGCGGCGGCCGGACGTCATCGAGGGGTTCCCTCCGCCACGCCCCCTTCGGAGAACGGACGACGGCGGCGCTGCGCGGCCGTGCCATGTTGCATCAGCCGCCGCCACGGTCGGCAACGCCACCGCCGCCACCGCCGCTGCCGCCGCCACCGCCGCCGCCACCGCCGCCGCCGCCGCCACCGCCACCGCCACCGCCACCGCCACCGCCGGCGCCACCGCCAGCGCCACCGCCGCCACCGCCACCGCCACCGCCGACGCCACCGCCGCCACCGCCGCCACCGCCGCCACCGCCGCCACCGCCGCTGCCGCCGCCGCCGCCACCGCCACCGCCACCGCCGGCGCCGGCGCCACTGCCATCGCCACTGCCATCGCCACTGCCATCGCCACTGCCATCGCCACCACCACCACCACCACCACCGAATCCACCATTGCAAACCACATTACTTTATAAGAGTTTAAACTGGGACCGGTGGCTCATTGCATCAACTGATGCCACTGCAGTGCCTCTGACCAGAAGGTCCTACGCTTCCACTCCCTACGGTGGCAGGATTTTCGACACTAGCTTTTCACCTGGGTCGAATTCAGTCGCTGTCTGGAGGAGATTCTAGAGACTGGCTGCTCTGATCGGTAGTTTTCCGTGGTTTCTCCGATCAACACCAGATGAATGCCGGAGCAGTACCCGAACAAACGAGCCACGGACCGCGCGCGATCTTTCCTTCCTCTTCCTTGTCCTATACTCACCCCTTACACACACATTAACATGCACAACACTACCACACATGCCGGGAGACCGGTCGGGAGCTGAGAGTTGACCCGGCTGGGGCGGTGCCCCCGCTGATGGGCGATACCTGGTTGGGAAAACCCGCTAGTCGACGGTAGGGAGGCGCTGTATCTGGCCATCTCGTGGGGAAAGACCCCCACCACCTCCCGGTGAAACAACCAATTCAGTACACTTACGGGACTAATGAACTCAGTAGTTGACGCGTCCGGAATCACAATCAGTCAACCAATCAATCAATCATAAGAGTTTAATTATAATAAGTTTATTGTTGGATGCTCCCGGGCACGTCAGTTGCTATGATCAACTGCTGTTCACCTCATTAGTGCAGTGTAGGGGTGTCCAGCTTGCAAGGCTTCAAGGGCTACAACTAAAATATTTAATATGATTGCGGGATATATTTTCATGACTGGGATGATGAATTTCTGAATTTACTAGAAAAAGGATTCAAAAAATCTAAACTTTACCTATTTGTACATTAAAGGGGTATTACCCCGACCCCGACGGAGCGTGCACTACGTGTGTAATGTCCTCGCCCAACATGGACACAAGGGACTTTCACTTTTGACTAATAACCTTTCGCGGGACACAATAAATAGCACCGCAGCCCGCAAGCGGCCCGCCAGTTGGACAACCCTGGTTAGTGAATATTTTATGCCTGGTGGTGGCGGTGTTTCTCCTCTCTGGAACCGGCTTAGGTGGCTCAGAGAATCAATTGATGTCACAATGGTGTCTCTGACCGGGAAGTCCTAGGGTTCAACTCCCGACGGTGATTTTCCTCACTAGCTAGAGAGCTAGGTCGAATTCAGAGGTCGGCTGTTCTGATCGGTAGTTTTCCGCTGTTCCTCCAATCCACACCAGGCAAATGCTAGACCAATATCATAACAAATGGGCCACGGTTTGCGCGTATTTTTTCCTTCCCTTTCCATGTCCTATCCTCACCCCATATTTACACATACTTACACTTACATGCACTACACTACCACACATGTTGGGAGACCAGAGCTTGTCTCTCGGCTGGGGCGGTGCACCGATGGTGTGAGATACTTGGTTGGGGAAAAACTCGCAAGCTGATGGGTAAGTCAGCGCTAGTCTCACTGTCCAACGGTGGAAAATCACCGCCACCTCCCGTGATAAAAGAAATCATGCACTATTGATTAATGTTTCCGGGCACGTTAACATTGTGGGCATTAGTCCCGTTAGTGTAGTGAATGTTTTATTTCCCTTATGGTGTCTCCTCCACTGGATGGTGAGATCCGAGACCGACCTACACGTTGACTTGCGGTGGATTCCTCCCCCCCCCCAGCGGGGCACTCCAGTCGAGTCATGTTTTATGCTCTCCCGGCGTGACTGATAATGTAGTGCATATAAGTGTGTGTTTGTGTGTGTAAACGGACAGGAAGAGGAAAGGACAAGGATGAGGAAGGAAAGATCGCGCGCGGACTGTGGAATTTTTGTTTCGGGTACTGCTCAAGCATTCGTCTAGTAATGATTGGAGAAAAAAAACTACGGATCATAGTAGCCGGTCGCTAGAATTCTGTTCCAGACAGCGACCGCATTCGACCTGGCTATAAGCTAGGGTCGAAAATCCTACTACTGTCGGGACTCTAACCAAGAACCTCCCGGTGGGGGTCGCTGTAGAAAGCGCGGAAAGCTTTGAGCTTAGTCAGACGATTATATTCAGATTTTTAACTACACTGTTATTTTGGGAGCAAAAGGAAACCCGAGATTGTCGAGCATTGATTAATTTGTGTCCTGATTTTTTATGAAAAGTTGTTTAGTATTGGTGTCGCATAAGGACCGTCTAGTTATGAATTAAATCCAGAACGGAACGTGTGAACGTCATGAAGTAGAAATCGGTCGTCGCCACCGTCACAGCCTCCGACGAGACACTGAGCAATATCTATGAGCAATAATATGAAGACTGAAGTACGTTGTAATCAGCAATTTCAACGATTGCTTAAAATAATTAATATACTTTTAAATGTGCGTTTCTTCAGCGTCAATCCTCCTTCGAATACGTGTCATGTTACTCTATTCTCTAACTAAAAATGTCTCGAACAGAGAAAGTAAAGTGGAACGTTAGTAGCTGATTCATCTTCTAACAAAAAAGAAGCATCCTCTATGACACCTTTATGAGTTACACTGTCTTATCTGAAGATAATTTTCTGATTACTTCCTGGTTGTATCTAATCGACCCGGATGGGTTGCTAACACGGTCAGGCAATAACTTACCGGGCTCTGAGCACAGATCAATGTATGGGACCTCCTAGCATACTGAAACATTTAACGTATGTAATCAAAACAAATATCATTATAAACTAATATTTGCTATTGAAAAATGAATATTAAATTATTTTTACATATTTTTGACAAATATAAAATTTTGTTTAAAAAACGCCCTTATCTAGAGGGAACCATGAACACGTACTACACTCTGCTTGTGCATTAATCTACGTGGTGACGAATTATACACAATGAAACCAGGAAGAGCCCCACCCATTCCTTCTTCAAGGTATTGATACGTGCCGTTTAATAAGTACGAGTTTAATTCGTAAGCAGAGGATTTGTACACCGCTAACGATCCTAAACACATTTTAAAAGAACACAAGAACACAAATACAACAATGCTCGTCTCACTGAAGTTTTATTTTTGACCCCAAAATAACACTGCAGTTAACAATTTGAAAATAATTATATTACTCCCGTTACTATAATCCTTCAGCTTTTTAAACGCAGACATAGTTGTATGAAGTAATGTGGTACAATTTTTTTACACTATTTTAAATAATTCTTCTCCCATAAAGCATTTTTTACTGGAAATATTAATATTATTGCAAATTTTATGTTTGGGGGTCTTAAAAAAAGCATTGGATTGAGACTGCGTAACTAAAATATTGTAATACGATCATATTCTATATTCTAGATTACTAGTGGACTGTTTCAGAAAAAAAAAACAACAAAAAAACGCTGAACAAAACTACACAAAATGGTTTTTCAAAAAGTAGCACGCACACTGCTCAAGAACAACATATAAAAATACTTTCATAAATCACAGCAATAAATAATTTTCACACAAACAGTCTTCACGATTACTGCAATAACAATATTAGGTAAATACATACATTATAATAGTTTTTTACTCACAAAAATATAAAAAAATTGCTGTTACATAACGCAACAAATAAATAGCGAATAATTAATTGTGGGCAGCCTCTTCCTTGGAGCCTTGTCGCAAGACATCAGATGCGTAGTAAGCAGTGACGCACAGAGTACGAAAATTGAGAAGGCGCAGTGTGAAAATGTACGAATACGTAACACAATCAAATACTATCATTTTTCATTAAAAATTCTGTTTCTTTGTTTTGGGATTTTTCTCGAGAACCTGGGCAGGTAAGGAAACCACAGACATCTCTTGAAAGGCTGGATGCTGCATAGTTCTCTCTCAGATTATGCGCGCACAGGAAATTAGTAATTTAGATATTCCATTGGTTTTACTAATTGACTACTGCACTAGAATGCACACCACGAAATAAGCTTTGAGCGTGAGTTCCGTAGCAGCCGATACACACAATATCTAGATGCGATTTATACCTCTTGTCTGATAATTTTACTATTATCTTGTTCCTTTAATATCTCTGACAAATAACGGTTAATAATCTGATCAACTGATTGGAAAAATAACATTAATTTTCTAACAATTTCTGTAATATTCTTATGAGCGAAAGATTCCACCTTCCATTTTTTTCTTCCATCTACCTGTCATTTATACTAGTAAAAGTGAGAAAGAATGAAATTTGTTTTGGGATCGAATAACTATGATAAGTAGCCGAGCCTGACAATACTAGATGATGTCAGGGGAACCATTAATGTGAATGACTGACACCAATCGATAAAATCGTGAAAGGTCTTTTTTTTCACAAGGGTCGCCTTCGTTTCACTAGAGCTCTCGAGGAGCGAACAAAAGCTATCACTTCTCTCCATAGCACGTCATACACAGTTTGAACTGTTTTTGACGTAAAATAAATTTAAAAAAATAGTCATGTCTAGAATATTTTACAAGATGTATTGATATTTAATATTTCTATACATAGTGCATTTAAAACGTTATCTAGTATTTCGCAACTCTGTTTCATATTCATATTTAACATGCCTTCTAAACACGTTTGTCAATGCAGTGCTGCATACGATATACATATACACAGTGAGATATATGTACACGGAATATTAATATTATACACATAATATACAAAATTCTTATAAGGTTAATATTTTTCTCTATCGTTGTATACAATGCGTACATACGTGCACTTATTCATAAACATCAATTTGGTAAAAGGTCATAAGTATGAATGACCTTTTGTCTGAATTAAATTTCTCTGTGTTTCTGAAAACAAAACTGACTTAAATGTAAAATTCTGGTTTGTGATACTTTGATCAAAACTAAATTATCATTGTAAATGTCTTTATTTTCCATTAATGTTGATGTGAACATTCCAGTCGTGGAAGAAATGTTCGGAGCGATTTAAAAACAGAGCTCACACAACAAAAATTGTAAAAATGATTCTTCCGGTTTTAATATTGTATCTTAAACATTTATTTTGAAATTAATGAGAGGCAATTCAATTTTCTTAATATGGATATCTAATTTTATGTTAATTCTGAGAAACCTTAAAATTGTATTGTTCATTCTTGTTGGGAATAAGAAGTGCTTATATATACAGCTTACATTTTGTAATCCGAAAAACATAATTGATTTTGACAAATGTTAAAAGAATTAAATGCCTTTATGAATATAAAACATTATTTATTCAATAGTAGGAGCATTTCTACGAAAAAATCTACATCTGAAGAAAATGGAAATATAGTTCAGGATGTTTTATCACTCAAATGAACCGACTTTAGAGTCCACAATTTTCATACTTAAATTCTGAACAAGGAATTAGTATTTTCAGAACTTTTGGAGGTACAATTTAAATCGTTCTTATTTTAAAAGCGGATACCCGACGGTATGCATTTTTACAACTTTCCTTCAGTTGAAGGAATTTCAAAAACCTACGCTAGAAAGTGGAGGTCCGCCATGCCTGTACGACAAACGATCTTTCTTGATCTATACACCAGATTCAACCTCTGTACAAGAAGTCAGAAAAAATATAAAAAAATTTCATGAGACTAGAAAGGAACTGATAGTCTGCATTTCTCTCGTAAAAACATCACTGGAGTAAACAAGTGCGAAGAATCGACCTACGTATTCAGTCCTGGCCTTTCAAGAAGAGAAAGAACTATAAAAAGCAAACAAGTCGCCTTAACATATCGACAAAAACTGGATTTCTCCCAAACCTTCACATGTTTCTACAATGTATAAATTCCTTATACTCTTTTTCATTCCAACGATATATACCTTGACCGATTAAAGGAACTCGAGGCCCTCTCAA
Organism: Teleogryllus occipitalis; assembly: GCA_011170035.1. Taxonomy (NCBI): domain Eukaryota; kingdom Metazoa; phylum Arthropoda; class Insecta; order Orthoptera; family Gryllidae; genus Teleogryllus; species Teleogryllus occipitalis. The sequence goes on from BLKR01003917.1 coordinate 98,009, forward strand.
TTTGAAATGGATATTTTGCTGTTTGGGGATACATCACACGCAGTCTCAAAAACATTTTCAAAATTTTCCTCAAAATGGCTCAAAATCTTGGAATTAAACATTTTCTTTGAAATTTCTGATTTTTTGAAAATTGCAAAAATTCAAATTTTTTTCGAAGTTTTCCTGGTACTACAATATTGAAGATACACCTTTCAAAAAATATTATATGTTCTTTAAAGACAGAGCTTGAAATAATGTCTTGCACAGTTTTTCGAAAATATGAGAAATTACCGTGAATGTTTGCGTGCAATATAGGCAATTATTAACTCATTTTCATAACTCATAAAGTCGTTTTCTCAAAAACAGCTCCTTTCCGCAGTGGTAAAAAGGTAGAATTGTCTCTTTTCCAGCGAATTCTGTGAATTTTTGGAATTAACAAAAATTTAACATTTCATCCCTTTAAAAAAGTCATTCACGAAATTTCTGCTTAAAGTTCATGCAAATTATAAAAAAAATCTCAAAATCCGCTGCAATTTTTTTCCAGGGATAGAATAAGAATGGCGCAGGTCTAATTTTCCTTAAACTCTCTGAATTTTCGAAAATTGAAAACGTTAGCTATAATGCGAGGAGGTACGTGCTGCTGTACGTGCTACTGTTCTGTGTAGTAAGTTCATTTGACCTGCAAATTTTGTAAACGTTTCTGTGAACGTGAATGGGGCAACTAACGACCCTGAGAAGTTAATGCCACCGTTTTCTTACACATATGTTAAAAAATAAGTGGCTTGGTTGAGATGACGTGTGCCGCAAGTAGAAAACCTCACAGGGAGCCGTGAGTTAGTGGTGCGAGTACATTTTGTGGTTGCCGGCGTGGGCGAGACGACAGCGAGCTATGAGCCGCACACCGATACGATGTGACCCCAAAACTGGCCGTAATTAGAAAACCGAAAGTGCGCATTCAGAACTTCGAATTATCAAATACTAGAAAAATATCCAGCGTTGCCCGGGCTTTCTTCATAACCAATCCTTGTGAATGAGGGCAAAGATCAATTCATATAAACCACGGTGTTTAAGATTATTATTTTTAACGTAATTGGTTCAAATTTTAATAAAAGACTATAATTTTCCCTGATTTTATATTACAATACATTGTTATTAGATTAATTTTTTTTATCTTATGCACCGCTACGGACCTCTAGCGAATCAATTGGGTACCAGTTTTGCTTCATCACTACTGGCCTCTGCAGTAATATATTAGGAACCATGTGCTGTAAGCCAGAGGCGAAGAGAGATGGCGATGCATCTACCAACATATTATTTAAATTATTTATTTTCCGCATTTGGGTTATGTTAATCTTTACCAAACTTTACTAGGACACTGCTACACTCCTGAAGAAGAGCCTGTAAAAATTTCATATCTATTCATATGCTACTTTTTGTGGTATCGATATCGTTTACACGGCATTGAATTCACTTTTATTAGTATAGATTAGTCAGTTCTATTAGATAGAAAGTTATTTATTCCGGATTTGAATCCCTCGCGGTCTCGTCAAGCTACCGTTTATCGAATCACTCGAGGTCGTAGATTTTTGTCGAAGGGTTTCATTTCAAGACTGTTTTTCATTTTTCCTAGATTTTTAGTATTTCCGAGTAGAAACTACTTCTAGTAACTACGCATAAGTGCCTTAGGTTTGATAGTGTAATTTCTAACACGGAGCGTAACAACATTAGTTATATATATTGTGAATGAAGTAAATTTTATCCACGTAATACCGCTACAAGCTGTTTTTATTGACCAGTTAGATTCTTATTCAGAATAACACACATTTAGCAGAACATATTCGCACATTCGTTTTAATGCACTCACGCAACGTATCAAGATTTAATTGTAATGAACAACCTCAAAATTACATCCATCAGTTTCACTTTGCGTAAGTCAGTTATTTCGAAATTACCGTTTTAATTTTAAAAATTTCATTATCGCATCCGAAATCAGCGATGTTGAGAGGCCTTTGATGTCTATTTCTACACTAATCCACTCCCGTCTGCAATTGCGACCAGTCGTTGTTGGGCGTTGCGTCGGTTGGGCTGCGCGCCGAGCGCGGGGCGTGGGCGCGGGGCCCGCGCGTATGAATGGTGGAGTGGGGTGGGGAGGGGAGGGGAGGTGCGCGTTCGCCGCCCACCTCCGCCGGCCTCCGGGTTCAGCGACCCGCCCCCAGCGCGCGCGGCCGACGCCCTCGCCGCCAATAAGACTCGCGAGCGGCCTGTAATCCGCGCGAGAATAGGACAGGAGCCGCCGGCTGTCGGCTGCCAAGGCGAGGCACGGCGCGGCGCGGCGCGGCGCCTGATTGATTCGGCGTGACCACCCGCCCACGGGAGCCCCTTTCTCCTTTCTCGGGCGCCGACGCCGCCCCCGCCCCCGCCCCCGACACCTGTGCCGCCGCCGCCCACTGCGCACGCGGCGCCGACCCGCACTCGCCCTCGCGATCGCCCTCGTCATCGCCATCGCCCTCGCCCTCGCCCCCGCCCTCGCCCTCGCCCTCGCCCTCCCGCTCGCCCTCCCACTCACCCTCCCACTCACCCTCCCACTCACCCTCCCACTCACCCTCCCACTCACCCTCCCACTCACCCTCCCACTCACCCTCCCACTCACCCTCCCACTCCCCCTCCCACTCACCCTCCCACTCACCCTCCCACTCACCCTCCCACTCACCCTTCCACTCACCCTCCCACTCACCCTCCCTCACGCCAACGCCGTAGGCGTTGCCCTCGCCCTCACCCTCTCCCACGCCCTCGCCCTCTCCCTCTCCCACACCCTCGCACACGCCCTCGCACTCGCACTCGCCCACACCCTCGCCTTCGCCTTTGCCCTTGCCCTTGCCCTTGCCTTCGTCTTCGCCCGCGCCCCCGCCCGCGCCCTCGTTTTCGCCCTCTGTTTCTCGCCCTCGTTTACCTCCCGGCTGAGGTAACTCACGGCATCAGTTGTTGGCACAACGTTTCCTCTAATTAAGTAGATCTAGGGATCAAACGGACCTCGTGCGATTTTTCTTTCCTCTTCCAAATCCCTTACTTGTACACACCTTCACTTACATACACACTACCACACATGCCGGGAGACCAGTCGCGAGATTAGAGCTGGTCCCGGTGGGACGGCGCTGCGCTGTGAGAGATACCTAGTTAGGAAAAACCTTCAGCGGGGGAAGAACACCGTCACAATCTGTGTTAGAATCTCATTCACGTACGGGACTAATGACATTCGCAGTTGACGCTCCCGGGACACTAATCAATCAATCTATCGCCCACGTTCTCTTTATTCTTCACATCCACATTCTGACCTTCTCTCCCGTTTCACCTTCACTCTCACCTCACCTCACTCGTACACCGGCCTAAATCGGAAGGGATTTGTCATAAACTACAAATGCTGTTAGTTTCGTAAAAAATATTCAATGTGAAGAACAAGAGAACAGAATTGTTTCTAACACAAAAGGCGTTTACGTAGGAATCAAACATCTCATGAAATAAGCATTTCCAGCCCAGGGTAGCGGTCGGCTCCTGTAATTGGTAGTTTACCGTGGTTTCTCCGATCAACACCGGGCAAATGCCGGAGTAATTCCCTTACAAACGGGCCACAGACCGCGCGCTATCTATCCTTCCTCTCCTTGTCCCATCCACACCCCTTACACACACACACACACACACACACACACACACACACTAACATGCACTACACTCCCATACATACCAGGAGACCGGTCGGGGACTTACAACTTGTCCCGGCTGGGGCGATGCCATGCTGGTGGGAGATACGTTGTTGGGGAAAAACCTACTAGTAAACGGTAGGTCGGCGCCGGATCTCGCCATCCAGAGGGGAAAGTTGATGCGCCCGGAATCAGTAATCAATCAATCAATCAATGAAGCCGATGGATAAATTTTACCTTTAAGAGAAAAAAAATAACAATTTCATTGCTGTTTAATACCCTAGCAAAAGCACTTCACCTCCTCCTCATCCTCGCTCTCACTCGTTGGCCCCTTTGCGACCGCTACACTGGTTCTCACTGTTGCTCTGCCTTTTCCTCTGTCTCGCCATCCACGATCCCCTCATCCGAGCCTTGCCCCCCCCCCCCCCACGCTCTCAAAACAGTAATTTTTTTCAGGAATCCACGACACGATGTATTTTCATCACAAAGACCTCGACCCAAAGATATACCTTCGCAATAAAAGCTCCTTTTTGGTTCTTAAAAATAATTTATTTTTTACAAATTGGAAATTTAGAAATAAAGCGAGAAAGTATGTGCTGTTGTGACACCACTAGTTCAGTCGTGTGAACTCTGCTCCTGCGTATGTTCCCTCCCGTAAAAGAGTCTCTTAATTGACCACGTTCTCTCGTCTCTCATAGTAACTTTCAGCATCCCCTTATCCAATCGTTCTCTCCACTTTCATCTAAGTTTTCTTCGTACTTCGTAATTCTTTTCCCGCTACAAATTTTACCTTTTTGTTCCGTTTCCATTATTATCATGTATCCAGAAGCCCATAACTTTACGTAGTTATCAGTTGAAAAGACAAATTGGAATTTGTGTCCCCTGCGTTTACTCACTAAGAATTTCTCCTTTCATTCCTATAGAAATCACGTATGCCATCTTTTACTTTCTCGCTACGGAGTAGGGGAGAGTAATGAAAAACAGCGAATTTTCTGCAGAAAAACTCGTATTAAAGGGCCCTGGTAATGGAAAAGTGAATAAATCCAGTTCCTAAATTTAGAAAAAAACTCTTAAATGTTTTCTTTACAGAATCTATGTTTTGTGGGTCCTTGACGTCGAAGAATCGAATCGAAACACGAGTCGAAAGACGGCTCCGTCCGTCCGTCCGTTTGCCTGTCTGTCTCTCCGTTTGTCTACGCACAACACAGGAAGCTAAACCTTTCAGCTGATTTTCTCGAAAATTGATATTCCCAAATCGATCTGGCTGATGTCGCGTCCATGAATTTGAAAACTATATTTTAATTTTGGGGATACTTCACATCAAGCCCGTGGGACATTTTTCAAATTTTCAAAAGAAGTGACTCCGTTTTTTATTAAGTTTTGTTGTTGGATAGTGTGAAGGACGATTAATAGAATGGTGAAGGTATCATATCCGTTGAATACTCTGACATTTCGAAAATTGCAAAAGTTTAAAATTTTTCCGGAGTCTTCCCACAACTACAATATTAAAGATGGAGAATTTTTCCTTAATGAAATCTGTTCCTTAAAGATAGATTTAGAAATAAGGTCATGTACAAATGTTTTAAAAAATTTGAGTACTTTTCGCGTAATTTTGCGTGAAAATACGAGTGTGAAAGTACGTGCTGTTTTAGCATTGCTAGTTCGTAATTACAAGTCCTTAATGAAACACTCGCGGGCAGCAATTGTAACACAACTCAAAATATACGAATTTTGAGTTAATGCATATTCCAGAACGGCAGATTGGTGTACCTTTTAGCAACAGCAGCACCATATCTCACAGTACAGTTTTGTAATAAGAAATGGCAGAAATGTGAATGCAAGATTGATGCATTTCAATACAAGGGGAAAACTTCAAACTCATGTATCTCAACTACTGATTGTTTAGTTGTGACAGACCACTAAAGAAATCTTTTGCCTAAAATGTATAGATCTTGAATCATAAAATCCCGAACTTAATCATCGCGGATAGATGCAAATGACTAAGAATCACACGCTCTGTCGCCAGCGGCGCCACTAGACGCAAGCGCTTTCGTAACAGGGCATCGAACCACACTTTTTCCTGCCTCGCATATCCCTTCTTTCTGTCTTTCTTTCCTTCCCCTCCGCCTGCTCCTTTGCGCCACGTGCTCTATCACGTCCGCACCGCCTGCGGCCAGCTCTCCAGAAGGCCAGGCCCCGCGCGAAGAGCGATCAGCGGGGCCGTGCTCACGGAGTCAAGAGCGCAGCCGCAGCGGAACGATAGGCTGCGTCTACCCGTAGGCGGAGAATACGAGGAAACCAGTGGCCTGCAGCTGCAAAAAAATGCTGCTGAACAAAACCACGTAAAACGGTTTTCCTAAAAGTAGTTCGCATGTTGTTCAAGAGCAACAAATAAAATATTCCTGTGTAAATTAAAGTACTTTGGCAATAAATTAAATATAGCCGGCCTGGATAGTCGAGGTCGCGAAGGGTGAAGAGCCGCGGATTCGAATCCCGCCCGGGGCAATAATATTTGTGTATATGTGGCGAATCTTGAACATTATTTTAAGTATACGCGGTGTATCGGAGAATTCGCCACTGTTGCCTATGTCGTATGTGTTGTAAATATACCGTTTCACCCAATGTTACTTACAGTGCTCGCTATATGACCTTAGATGTTGAAATGCGACATTATATTATGAAGTAAAGAAATGCAAATATTGTAACAAAAACAGTCATCACGAATACTGCAATAACAGAGTATATGATACTCATGTATACTGGCCGGCGTCCATGGCTAAGAACATCAACTGATGACACTGCAGTGTCAACGCGAGATCTTAGAGTTCGAGTCCGGATACCGGGAGCGGTAGCTCAGTGCATCAACTGATGTTGCTGCAGCACCTCTGACCGGGAGGTCCTAGGTCCTAGGTTCGAGTGCTGACGGCGGCAGTATTTTCCACACTAGCTTTACAGCTAGGTCGAATTCAGTTGCTGTCAGGAGGAGAATTCTAGCGGCCGGCTTCTCTAATCGGTAGTTTTCCGTGGTTTCTCCGATCAACACCAGGCGAATGCCGGAGCAGTACCCTAACAAACGGACCGCGCGCGATATTTCCTTTTTCTTCCTTGCCTATTCTCTTCCCTTACACACACACTTACACTAACATGCACTACACTACCACATATTCCGGGAGACCGGTCGGGAGCTTAGAGCTTGTCCCGGCTGGGGCGGTGCCCCGCTAGTGGAGTTCTGGTTAGGGGGAAACCCCACTAGCCGACGGTAGGTCGGCGCCGGATCTCACCATCTAGCGGGTGAAGATCACCGCCATCTCCGGAGAAAAAACATGCACTACACTAACGGGACTAATGAACAAAGCTGTTGACGTGCCTGGAAACACGAACAAATAAATCAATCAATCTAGTCCGGATGGTGATAGGATTTTCGACTAGACCGAATTCACCCGCTACTGGAAGAGTATTCAACCGGCCAACTGCTCTTATCGGTAGTTTTCAGTGGTTTCTCCGATCGGCACTCAGCAAATGCCGGAGCAGTACCCTAACATACGGGCCACGAACTCTTTCCTTCCTTATCATTATCCTATCCTCACCCCTTACTTACACACACACACACACACACACACACTTACATGCACTACACTACTACACATCTCGGAAGACCAGCGGGAGCTTGTCCCGGCTGGGGCGGTGCCCCTCCGATGAGAGATATCTGGTTGGGGAAATCATCTCTAGCCGACGTGTAGTTCGGCGCCGGATCTCACTATCTAGAGGGGGGGAAATATCACTGCCACCTCCCCCGATAAAAATATGCACTGTACTTACCGTAATAATGACCTTTGCCTTTCACACGCCCGGAAACACTATATCAATCAATAGTATAGTATATTGTTCAATAGTTACGAGTGTAGGCACAGTTTGATAATAGATCTAATAACACAATGAAATATTAGCATTTTTCAGTCAAGTTCGAAACGGTTTCAGTGAGATAATATGTTCTCCGAGTTGTTTGGTATTAAACAAAATCGTAGACGGCTCACATGGCCCGTGGCTGTCGAGTTGTCTTTCAATTCCTGCGCACCATGGAAATGAATAATATAGATATGAATTTATGTTTGATTCCTTGAGTGTAACCGCCATGGTGGGAGAGGGGGGAGGTTGCCTACATTCAATATATTTTTGGTGTATGTGATACATTCGAGAGGATTTGCTGGTTATTTATGCCTTAACTATCGAGCAGTCATCCCTAATAATTTGTTACTGGTGATACGCATGAGAAGTCTTATAAACGTGGTCGTCTTCAATTCTGAGTCAGTTTTAAAAGTAGAAGACAGAAATCGCACTGAGTAAGCGCCCAGACAGCAAGGAAAGGAGAAATTCTAAGTGAATAATCTCAGGGAACACAATTTCATTTTATCTTTTCAGATTTATTATTCCGTAAAATAATCGGTTTCTCGATAAATGATAAGAATCAAAACGGGGAGAGAAAAGGTACAGTTGGTAGTAGGAAAGAGAGCTACGAAGTACGAAGAAAAATTAGATAATAGTGGGGAGAATGATTCGATAATGGAATGCTGGAAGTTGGGAAGACAACAGAAAACACGAGATAAATTGGTAAAAATATAGATAACTGTTTTATGGAAGACATGATACTCAGGAGCACAAGATTAAAAAATGAGTTTTTGATGTGCAGGACAATAGAAGATCTGGAAAGGATTAAATTGGCAGGAAGTGGATGCAAATTTATATCTATAGATTTTTAACTGAAAAAGGAATATCAGGTTATTTAAGGAAGAAATTCAATGAAGGAAAAGAAAAATAATAACTGGATTTAGATCCGGAAATAAAATATTGAAGAAACACATATTGGCTTAAAGAGACGAAGACAAGATGCAGGGAATGCGAGAGGAGGCAAACTTGGAATAATATCTTCGGCAATTATGGGAAACAGGAAGGAAAGAATTATAATAGCTATAACAGTATGGAATTTTACTGACCGAAACTCAAGAAAATTCCATACTATTAATCAACGCGGTCAAGACATCAAGCACGGATAGTTATAACGTGACGAATAAGTTGAAAATAATTCGAGTTGGATCAGGATTAAGGTAGGCATTTGGAAAAGAGAAGAGATTGATTGATTGATTGATTTTTTCGTGTTCCCGGGCGCGTCAACTACTTTGGTCATTAGTCCCGTTAGTGTAGTGCATGTTCTTTTTCTCGGGAGATGGCGGTGATCTTCCCCCGCTGGATGGCGAGATCCGGCGCCCACCTACCGTCGACTAGTGGGGTTTCCCCCTAACCAGAACTCTCCCACCAGCGGGGCACCGCCCCAGCCGGGACAAGCTCTAAGCTCCCGACCGGTCTCCCGGAATATGTCGTAGTGTAGTGCGTGTTAGTGTAAGTGTGTAAAGGGGAGAGGATAGGACAAGGAAGAGGAAGGAAAGATAGCACGCAGTCCGTGGCTCGTTTTTTAGGGTACTGCTCCGGCATTCGCCTGGTGTTGATCGGAGAAACTACGGAAAACTACCGATCAGAGCAGCCGGCCGCTAGAATTCTCCTCCAGCCAGCGACTGAACTCGACCTAGCTGAAAAGCTAGTGTCGAAAATCCTGCCGCTGTCAGGACTCGAACCTAGAAAAGAGAAGAGAAAATAATGCAGGGATAAGGGGTTGAAGAATAAGGATTAAAGCAGAGGTATCAGGAGGAATGAGGGATGAAATCAAAAATTGAAAGAAAATACAATACCAAACTTTTTCTCAGAACCAAGAAGTTGAGGAGTAGATAGTGAGAAATTTTCAACAGAAAAGAGCTGATTATTCGCTGATCTAACAAAATAAATAACGATTACTAAATGTAAAGCGGTTTGAGAGTTGACTAGCTGACAACCTGTTCCATTGCTATACGCACGTGTAAACAGCGCCGTTTGCTTTCTGGTGCAGACCGACCTTTTTGCACATTTCCTTGTCTTGCTATAATGTTCACTTTCGTATTTGAGACAGTTTTAAAGCTCACATAAAAGCAAAAACTATTTATTTAATTGGGATCAAAATCGTAACTAAAGAAGGTTAATAGGCACTTAAACTGGTTTCTCTGTAGGAAAAAGTCAATAGAAATAAAACATCAACGTCATTTATATCTTCCTTTGATGTTGTGGTTAGGTTAGTCCTTTTGTGTATTTAGAGACTGGTTCTAGTTTCTCCAAAAGCGTCAGTCTGCAGGCCGGAAAGTAAGATACGACGCCCTAAAACCACAAACGTGTTTTTTTTCACCTAGGCAAGTTCGTTAGCCTCCAAAGCTCTTTGCCTTATGTGCCGCAACATCGTATGAATCCCTTCACCCACCCTAAAAAAATTAAGCCAAAAATAGAAACAGCTTCGTAAAAAAATAGAAAATATAAAGTTATTGAAAGTGAAAGAAATTAGAGCTTTCATGAAATTTTAATATGTAACAGAAAATATGAAGAATTCTTAACGACCAATTGATGAAATATTGAAAGGTAGGTTAACGGGCTTGGTCATAAATAAACACGAACTATAAGTTAGTTGTTTGCCGACGTTTCGGAAAATGTATTTCCATCCCCAGGGCTTACAACCAAAACATGAAAACATAATTAATACATGTGCTGCATGCTCCTCCACCTCAGGCACCTCTCGGTGAGTGAGAGACACACAATCCTCCTCACCACACCAACACACACCATGATGACTATGATACTAGTCATATCACTATCTCTGACATAATTATATACTGTTGTTCCCTAATACCCTGAAAGTACTACATACTAACGTGATTGTATTGAACGTAGTTGTATTGAATACTCATGCAATAATTTTAATGTATTGCTTTTTCTCATAAAAAATAATAATTTTATGCCTCAACGGCAATTTTAGTTTTTGAAGCTTCTAACGGTTAATTTTAAAATGGTGGCTCGGCTTATACGACTAACAAGGAATGCTTTTCAACACAAAATTATTAACAATACGAAACTCTGCAATCCGCCACACAATTCCTCCTAACCTGAAACTGACAACGCCAAGTTCATGGAATGGGGCACACTGAGAGGAATATTATTCACATTATCTCCAAGTTTACAATGGATATGTGTTGAATCAGAGGAGCGGAACCATTATAACAGTATATCTTGTATTTTTTACGTTATTATTATTATTATTATTATTATTATTATTATTATTATTATTATTATTATTATTATATTTTTGAATGCGATTGTAACGATTGTACTTTCTTTTGGAATAATACAATGAAAAGCTTTGTGTTCAGCGGTGTCTCACGCAGGAAGGAGGTCCTTCAACCTACATCCGGCCGTAAATCCGTCCACTTTGAAACGTGGACATCCCTCAAATAACAAGTGAACCGCACTCAGGTTCTGGAAGCACTTGCAGGCCCTTCAGTCCCTGACGAACGGCCTGAGGGCGGTCGAGCAAAGAGGCCCAGGGGAAGGAGAAGGCGACAGGGGAGTTCCAGAGACGGCCACGTGCCTCACAGAGCAATGTATCGTGATTCAGACCCTGTGTACTCGAAAACACACCGGTGTGCACCCCCTGGAGGACTCTCCGAAGTACCGTTATTTGGGACGGAGGTCTCTGAATTGTTGGGAACCTTTATTACGTGTACTTTGTCATCTTTACTTTCTCGCATACTATTTATGTAGTATAGGGATAGTTATGTAGAGCTGCAAGGAAAAAAGGAGGCTCATTGTAGCTCCCTAATACCGAAAAAGTGGATAATTGTCGTCCCTACATGTGGTAAATTACTTTCTCTAACAAGTTGAATAGTAAGAATCCACATTTTGTGTGTGCGTCATACCGAAAAATTCTAGCATTTCTAAACGTCTATCCGTCTGTACGTCCGACCTTCCGACCGTAATTTTCGTCTGTGAAAATTAGCGGCTAAATCGTAGGCAGGATTTTCTCCAAAACTGATATTCTCCGATCGATTTACCTGAGGTTGCGGGACCTAAAATTTGAAAAGAATATTTTTGTTTTGGGGATACTTTACATGAAGCCCTAACGACATTTTCAAACTTTTTTTGAGTTGAGTTCACTTGAACGAAAGGAAGAAGCTCCAATTACATCAGTAACATACTCAGAAGCTTGTGTTCTTCATCTGAACTGCTTTTGATCAAAGTTTTGTCATTTTTCTTTCTTTTGCCATTGACGATGCCATTTTTGTAACAGTTTAAGAGCATTTTATTGATAATTTTTATGTTTTAGGTCATCTAAATCCGCCCCCAAGTGATGTCATTTGGCACATTTCGATCTACTGGTGCGAAAATGACCAACATATTATCTATATATCTTATATATACAGGGAAAATCTGAAAAATGGGTGTTTCGTTGTTTCAAGGTAACTAAAGTGAATTAATGTACTGTCTTTCCGGTATTACGTGAATCCTTAGGTTTTGATTCATAAGATTGACCTAAGAAATTAAACCTAATTTTGTAATGAACCTTCACTTAAAAAAAGTAATTTTATCGATTTTTTCATGCCCAAGGAAGGTCGCGCCAGGCAAGTGTATTAGGGTCATTCCACGTCAAATCGCACAAATTGAAGGAAAAATTTGACCTTGATGTCTCAGATTTTTAACCATTTTTCTGTGATGAGTATAAACAAAAATTTGAATCGTGTGTTTTTAATACTTTCCCAAATATTATTTTTCAAAATTTTATTAATTTTCAAAACTTTCGAAAAAATGCTCGCGTTGCTAAAGTTAGTTATTTTCAATTCGTGTTGTAATTGTGACAGAAATGAATAATTTGCGAAAATAAAGAACAAAAGATGCTAGTTCATTTGATGTATGTATTGAATTATTTTTAAAACGATTTTTTGATATATTTTATTTTTATTTCTTAAATTTCTCCCAAAATTCGACAGTTTAAATTTCGAAGAAATATCAATAATATCTGAATGTCTACATATGTCTGAAAAGTTACAAAGTGGGACACCGAGATGGTTCTGAGAAATTAAACACAATAGAAATGTCTATTTGATGTTTTGTTGCAGCGTCTGCTTTCGATTTTTAGGTGTGAAAGACCTCCAAAACATGGATTCTGGACTCTGCCTACATAAGGAGTTAGTAAAAGGAATTTACAATATATATATATATATATATATATATATATATATATATATATATATACATATACACAATAATTACCCACTTTTTCGTAACCAGAGCCCGGCAATAAGAGTTTTTGTGTCGAAAATTCGCCGTTTTCCGGCGCACGATCACAATACTTTCTCTTCTTAGGAAGTAAGGGCGAGGAAGTAAAAGTGCTTCTATCTTGAAGTCGAAAACAAGAAGACAAAGGGAAAAGCTGCTACATTTTGTTTGTCCGTTTGGGTTTCCGCCCCGTTCCTCACCTTCCCCGCCTCCGCTTCCGCCTGTGCGGTTGCCTACTCATCACCTCCACTTCCGCCCCCGCCGACTGCGCTGCCATCGTTTCCGGTACAAATGCCATAACAATTTCCTCCCCTACCGGCTTTCTCATTCTTTCTTAATGAAAAAAGCACATGATGATGTATTGATGGATTGGAATTCCACTGGAAATCATTCATTGCAAATTCAACATCCGTTGCTTCAACATACCAAGTCGTTTTAGTAGTTTTAACTAAACCGTGAAGTCAAATTTTAATATTTTATGTTCAGGTTGTAATAATTGTAATATTAGGTGAAATTTAAATTAAATTGATTGAAAACTTTGTTTAAACCATCTCTTGGATACATTCTCATAAAACTCACAGCTACTCACCAACTTCAGTGCAATTACTAATGTGTTGTAAGGAATCCTTCATAAAGCCACTCGATTTTTCCTGCCTGCTTTATTAGTAAATGCATTCATCATAAGTAATATCAAAGTACTTCGAGTGATATGTAGTGTGACTATTTCGCAAAATAACACATTATATGAATCGAATGAATAATTAAAACCACACGAGTTATGAAAAAGAGACGTATTACCCAAGTCTGTTACCGGATTGTGTGAAACATTCATTCACTCCGTCCTGGAATAACATATATTCAAGGAAAATATGAATAACAGTTTAAGGGATGTAATTATTCCGACTATGTTTCAATTTCATGGTAACTTTCATAACAGAATTATAACAAAACTACATATAAGAACATTTATTAAAAATACAATTATTAAAATAAATAAAAACGAAATAAAAACTGCATTGAATCTTTGTATGATATGTCTGTATTTACAACCAATGCACTTCGTAAATTTTGTGAAAACAGAAAACGGAGACAAATTAATGACATTGAGTTAAATAAAAAAATATGATGGATGAGGTGATTTATTTATGTATTTATGGGTTTTAATTATTGTGAGCTAAATTCTAATTGTAAATATTTTAAATAATGCCTGTAGTTTTTCAAGACGTAAGAGAAATGATAACAAGATATTAGACATTAGAATTTCAAGACATTAGACAAATAAATATATTTCCTAATGCCATTTTTCCCCAGACGGGAATTTACTGACCAGTCATTCGACGAATATTCCGAAGCCGAATTCTTTTCGTTTCGCGTCTAGGTACCGGCGAATATCGAAATATTGGGTTTTGAAAACCGAGCTTTATGTCTAAACATTTAAGCAACATCCCCAAAACTGAGAATTTGTGATATAAAACGAGTTTCGCAAACAGAGAGACTTTTGCAAATAACGAACAGCGAAAGGTTCAGAATATTCAGACGATTATTTTTAAATTTATTTCTTCTCGGTCGACAAGCTTTGTCCCTCGAGGAGGCTATTTATACAATATACAATTTATATCTTTTGGGAATTGCCATTCTTAAGTAGTGTGGTGTAGACATAAGCCATATATTTTTTTTAGAAAATAACTTATTATAACTTGGAAGAAGGTAATATACATTGTGCCAAGTTAAATGAAGAGAGGTTGAAGTGTTTCAATTTTTAATTCAACTGACAGTTTTGTGGGTTTATGTTAGTTTGAATCTGTGTTTGGGATATCTGGATTTGATACATTGGCATGCAGCATTGTCATCTAGACTGATTTTAGCGGAAGGAGATGAGTAAATGTTTTAATAAATTGTGAGCTATTCGTTTTATGTAGTCGCTTAATGAAGGTACGCTTAATTCTCTCCGAATCTGAATGTTTGGAGAAAACCAAGGGGAATTTAAAGTGTTTTTTTTTAATATGTTTTGAATTTGAGTTGATTTTTGAAAATTGCGACGGGCAGCATATCCCTGAACTGGATATGCGTAAGTCATGGTTGGTTGAATAAAAGATTTAACAATACTAGCAGAACCCAGCAGACATCCCGCTCTCTCTCTCCCTCTTCGTCTCCCTCCCTCTCCCCCTTTCTCTCTCCTTCCCTCTCCCCCCTTTCTCTCTCCCTCTCTCTCTACTCCTTTCTCTCCCTCCCTCTCCCTCTGTTTCTATCCTAATCTCCATTCCCCTCCCTCCTCTCCTCTCTTCCTCCCTCCTCTCTCCCTCTCTCATACCCTTCCCTTTCCCTCTCCCTCCCTCTTTCTCTCCGTATCTCTCTGTCCCTGTCTATCTGTCTCTACCTCTGTATCTCTCCATCTCTCATTATCTGTCTGTGATCTGTGTCTATCTCTGCCTCTGTCTCTCACTTACTCTCTTTCTCTCCCCAGCCTGTCTCGCTCTCTCGCCGCCCTGTCCTCCTCAGCCTTGCGTCACAAGACAAGGTTCAGTAACAATGAAGCCCAAGTGGATTGAAAATTGCATTTAAATGAAGCGCCATCTAATAAAGTTTATAAATATTTAATCTAAGTTGGCCTCAGCAAATATCTTGAAAACGATTTGAGGTATCGAGATGCTATTGCGCCATGTTATTGCAGATGATGGGGCAAACAACATATTTAAGCTGTCCGGCTCACTCTGCAAATGGGTGGAAGCAAGTTTTAGATGAACACTAAATGATTATATATTTGATTTCTGGCGGAACGCGACGGATTGGCGTTGCGGTACCTCGGGAATAATTATTAAATTATATTATATATAACTATATAAAATATATAATATAATATATTATAACTAATATAAAATATATAACTCTTTCAATTAAATTAATAGTAAATTTGGGGCGCGTTCTGGAACCTAAAATTTTAAAAATCAAGCACTAATAATATATATATATATATATATATATATATATATATATATATATATATATATATTGTTGAATCCATTGAATTCCGTATACAATCAGTCGACAGTCAACTTTCAATGCATTCCGTGCATTAACTAGAGAGAAGAGTTTTGATAAACATTCGTGTGCTCGAGCACCGCTTGAGCGTGGCCGGCCGGCTTTGGGCTGCAACCTCCGCCGTCAACGCAGCTGGAGACGGCGCTCAGAAATAGACCGCAGCCGCGCGCGGCGCAAGCAACAGCGACGCGAGACGCGCTGCACTTGAGACGCCGCGCCGCGAGGCTCTTCTGCGTCTGCACTCGCGAAGGCGGCTGCTCCGCCAATGCGTGGCATCGACGAGATGGTTCAAAGGTGCCAGCGAACCTGTGCGTTACGATGTGATAAATGAATGCCTTATTTTACGTGGCGAGACTCAGGCCATGAGGCCTGCTCCTCCGTCTGACCACGCAAATTTCGCTACGCTCCTTTCACTTACTAGGGGGAAAGAAGGTATTACTTAGGTGACGAAACAGGCAATTTTAATTTAGCTCAGAGGCATCATTTAGGCTTGAGGATCTTTTACATGCAGTAAATTTACAACATGGGACAGCCGGCTTTACTTCCCCTCAGAAGAAAGGCGTACGAAGCATTTTTTCGCCCTTAAAAATTCACTGCTTCGATCGGGTTTGAACCCGCGGACTTGGGTATAAAAGCCCGTGACACTAACCATTACACCATCGCCGCCACAAAAATGAATAATAATGAACATAAGTGAAGTGTGTTGTTGTATTCTTGCGAAATGGAGAGCGTGTTTCGACTAGCTATCGCTACCTATATGGTGACCAAACTTCGGATGCACTCGATTAGAAGTTGAAACGTTTGAGATCGAGAGGTTCTAGGGTTTGATCTCCGACGGTGACAGGATTTTCGACGACTAGCTAGATACAAGCTAGGGCGAATTTAGACGCTGATTGGAGGAGAATACTAGCAACCGGCTGCTGTGATTGGTAGTTTCTCCGATCAATACCAGCCGAATGCAGGAGCAGTACCCTCACAAATGGGTCACGTACCGCGCGCGATCTTTCCTTCCTCTTCCTTGTCCTATTCTCACCCCTTAGTTACACTTACATGCACACGTGTTGGTAGCTTAGAGTTTGTCGTACAGTGGAAGGATTCCGGAGGGGGATATAATAAACGAAGACGACTTCTTCATGTCGACGTAAACGTCGGCACCGGATCTCACAATCCAGCAGTGTAGCGACATCGCCACCTCCCGGAACATAATATAACTACACTTACGGGACTTATGGTCATTAAAAATTACACTCCAAGATACCAAATTTATCAATCATCTTATAATTTTGGAGTGGAAAAAATTACACTGTTGCTTCCCTCTTCTCGTCTCCCAAACTTCTACCCTGAGTTACTGCTATGGCTGCATCTGCATTCTACACGCCCGGTCGATCCACTCTTGGCATGTTAAACCGGGAGAGGTCGCTCAGTGCATCAGTTGATGTCACTGCAGTGCCTCTGACCGGGAGATCCTAGTTCGAGTTCCGACAGTGACAGCCCTTTCGGCTCTAGCTTGTCAGCTAGATCGAATTCAGTCGCTGTCTGGAGAAGAATTCTAGAGTCCGGCTGCCCTGATCGGTAGTTTTCCGTGTTTTTTTTATCAATTCCGTAACACCCAGGCCGTGGACCGTGCGAGATCTTTCCTTCCTCTTCCTTGTCCTATCCTCTCCCCTTACACACACACACACACACTTACACTTACATGCACTACACTACCACATATCCCGGGAGACCGGTCGGGAGCTTTGAGCTTGTTCCGGCTGGGGCGGTGCCCCGCTGGTGGGAAAGTCCTGGTTGGAAGGAAACCCCGCTAGCCGACGGTAGTTCGGCGCCGGATCTCGCTGTCCAGCGGGGGAACATCACCGCCACCCCAAGATAAAAAACATGCACTACACTTACGGGACTAATGACCTCTGTAGATGACGTGCCCAGAATCACTAACAACCAACCAACCGAGCAACGAACGTTGGCATTTTAATTAAGGGCGCGCGAGGCTGGCTGTCAGCTCTTCCGTTGGGGCGCGTGAGGTTCCGTTGGTGAAGGCGACGTGTGTTGGCGCCGTTGGTGGCCGGGCGGAGTTGGCGGCGGGCGTTGCGTTTCAGATGAATGGGACAACGCGCCCGTCCGCTGCATTCGTCGAGAACAAGTGCCAGCTTTGTCGGGGCAAGAACGGAGCACTCACTTTGAAGAATTTAAATGAAGTGTTTCGATTTTCTTCTCTTTAATGTTGAACGCAACTGCCCGCGTTATTCGTGATTCTGTTGATGGATGGGGAATTCCAAAGCACTCATTTCGGAACGCCAAGATAAAAAGCATGCAATAGGGGCGCATACCTGGTGCAGTACCTCTCCCTTTCTTTTCTGCTCAAGCGTATTCGCCTAATGTACTTGGCAAAATATTTTATAAAAAAACAAAATCATATGTATGTATAAAAAAATCAAATGTGTTTTATATGATCACTAGCAGAACCTGACATTTGTCATTCTCTCTCTCTCTCTCTCTCTCTCTCTCTCTCTCTCTCTCTCTCTCTCTCTCTCTCTCTCTTGTTCCCTCTTTTTTACCTCTTTATCTATCTTCCTCACTCACTCTCCTCCATCCCGCATCAACCACTTTTCCTGTCCTCATCTGTCCTCCCCCATCACACGGCAACGCTTAGCAACAATGAAGTCCAGATGGATTGAGAATTGCATTTAACTGAAGCGCCATTTAGTAGAGTTACAAGAAAATGAACAGCATAAAAACCTTCTCCATGAAAAAGCCCGTAGATACGCCAACTTTCATGGAGATCGGTCACACGATGTCGGAGTCTATCGATCTCAAACAAACATCCATTTATATCTGTAGATAGGAATAATTGCGTAATTTTCTTTTATTTCAGGATTATGCCGTATGAATGATGCCAAAAACACTCTAATGATGTACTGGCAATTAGTAGTATTGCTATTTTCGCTTGGATTGCAAGTAGAAATAGAGGCCGTGTTTCGCAGTCAGAATCTTTGTGCAACCATCATCTCCCAGTTATGTATGATGATGATAAGGGTAATGAGGGATAAAGCGATAAAATAAGTATGAAGATGGGAAAACAGCAACAATCTTGTGTAAGTGCTGAAATCCTCATAGACGTACGTGTATATAAACACTGATACCCAGATGTGGAAAATTAACGCCATACCATAAATGTAAAGGCACACCCCTTTCTGAAGATTTATCTTTATATGAAAAATTACATTATTTTCTAAATGCGTTCCGTATTAATTGGAAAAGCTCATGAAACGTGAAATGATTTCACGTTTGTGAAATTTTACAATAGAAATGTGATAACTTTATGTGAAGTTGAAGTATAATTATTACCCATTCATCTCCATTGGAATCCTGGGAACCTATGGAGTCCTTTCCATTTCACAAATTAATTGCTACAATAAATAACTGACGAGACGATTGGTATTGCATGGGCACTACATAAACTGCCTACTTAAGCACTGTCTAAAATATTAGATCTGAATGATGGAAACTTGTAATTGTCTGCAAATGTTACAGTTGGAAGAATCTGTATCTCGACTAGTGTTCACGTGTGGAGTTTAGAGATGGGTTATACAAATTTTATAGCGAAATAAAGTAATTGTAATATTTAAAATTAATAAATAATGTGTTAGAACATGAGAATGTAAAACAAAAAAAGTGAAATCCTAATAAAACGCGCCATTTAAAGCTATAAATGCAGACGAAATAATATTTGATAATACGAATCATACTATATAATTGTAGAAACCATAAAATTATTAGAGTAATTTTTCGACAAAATATCAAAGCCAATTATTCTAAAGGAACAGGAAAAAACTCAAATTATTTCGCTATTTCGAAAGCGGCCCAATCAAAATAACTGGAAAGCACAACTTTATAGAAAATGTATTACTTTCCGTCAAAAATCAACAATATATTAAAGTAAGCGATATTCTAAAATTAAAGTACGAGAGCAGATAATGTCAACAATAATATCAATGCATTGTCTACAATCGTAAGGGCAAGTGAAGGAAACTGTTAATCTGGAAATCATACTTTTCTTACATCCGGGTCCTCTAGTGTAGTGGATACGCCGCCAGCCTCGAGATGCGGGGGTCAGAGTTCGAATATCATCTTGGGTGTGGATGTTTGCCTAGAGTTGTGGCATTGTGGTTTTACAAAGCCCATCTCAACCCCCAAGAAGTATCTCTAATACCTCATTCCTTCCTATTTCTCTCCTTCATCGAATTCTACGCGGTATAATCCAGCACGCAGGGCGTGAAAGTTCTGTAATGGGTTGCGAACTGAACGCCACCTCGCCGCCACCAAACCTCTCTAGTTGTAAAAGGGTTCAAGTGGCACCACATACTTACGTTCCGCATCTGCAAGAGACAGTTCTCAGTCGCAATGGGCTTACGAATCCCAGCGTCAGCTGAGAACCGAAAGGTTAAGCTAGCCTAAAAATCCAAATAATGATTATACTTTCCACCCATGCAGATCCTGACAATTCTCTGAACGAGTATCCTGACTGATACCCGTCAACATCAGAGCTCTAATATATCTTAAACACAAATTTACCACCGGTAGCGGTAGCTCAGTGCATCAACTGATGTCACTGCAGCGCCTCTAACCGGGAGGACCTAGGTTCGAGTCCTGACGGTGGCAGGATTTTCGACACTAGCTTTTTAGCTAGGTCGAATTCAGCTGCTGTCTGGAGGAGAATTCTAGCGGCCGGCTGCTCTGATCGGTAGTTTTCCGTGGTTTCTCCGATCAACCCCAGGCGAATGCCGGAGCAGTACCCTAACAAACGGACCGCGCACGATCTTTCTTACCTCTTCCTTTCTTACCCTTACACACACACTTACACTAACATGCACTACACTACCACATATTTCGGGAGACCGGTCGGGAGCTTAGAGCTTGTCCCGGCTGGGGCGGTGCCCCGCTGGTGGGAGAGTCCTGGTTAGGGGGTAACCCCACTAGCCGACGGTAGGTCGGCGCCGGATCTCGCCATCCAGCGGGGGAAGATCACCGCCATCTCCCGAGAAAAAACATGCACTACACTAACGGTACTAATGACCATAGCAGTTGACGCGCCCGGAACCATGAATAAATCAATCAAGTCAATCAAACAAATTTTAGGTAACTATATTTTTTTCGACTTAATATCCCATTACTAGCAGAAACAAAATTACGACGTTTTAATAGGAAAATCAAAGCTTGTGAAACCTTGGCGGTCGGACAGTCGGGATTCCCTGCGTACTGAATCGCCTCTATTCCCGGACGCCGACAAGCGGCTGGGTGACAAACGGTTTGCTTTCGCAGCATATCACCTGCGAAAAAATAGATCTCCAACCTTTTGATAGGAATCCGGTAACTAATGATCTTGCGAGGTGAGTACGTGCGCTATTCCGGTGGCAATTGGTCTAGAGGATTCTCTCCAGGCTCGCGCGCCAGCTCAAACAAACGAGTGCGCGCCCGAAAATAACCGGTTCGCTAACTAGTGTAATGTATTGTAGGACTACAGTTAGCAACCGCCACAAAGGGCGGCGGCAGAGGATTAGACGCCAGGGGCCAGGCAGGATGTGACACGCCGAGGTATTCTGAGAAATCCTAAGAGCTAGGGAAAGGGATGCCCAAAGTACGGGACAGCGCATTTTTGCCGCGTGCCGCGTGTCAAATTCTTGGAATCCAGGGAAATGGATGTCCAAAAATGCCTGGCAAAGCGGTCCGTGTGGGCCGTGTGCAAAACCCAGTGACGTTTCAGGTCACGTGGGTGGGGGCTATATAAGAACAAACGCAGAGCGCGGGGGTGGGGTTTGTTGAGCTGAGAGGGAACCCTCGTGCGAACGCACAAAAACTTGCGCCCAGGGCGGTGCGGAGCCGAGCTAGGCTCGTGCGGCAAACCATGTGTTGGGACGCCGTTGTGGACTATATCCACGGGTGACCAGAGGTCGCCGGAGCTGTCTGCTGTGTGCGGGAGGCTCGCTGAGGAGTGGCGCGGGCCACGAGTCAGTTATTCATTTTTAAGGATCGCTCCTGCGATCAGGAAAGTAAAGATCTACCAGAGCTGTAACTTAAAGTAGTACTGTACATATTGTGAATAAACCTGTACATATTTATCATTGAAGCTCGTGTCTGTGATTATTGTGTATTCCCACGACGTCACACTAGCCGACGGGGACCTTGGCGCAGCGAAACCGGAGACCCTCGGAGTACTTTGACAATGATATTTACTTCCGTCAACGCAGCGGTAAGTCGAGTGTAAAAATACGTAGCCTTCACCGTTCTGCAACTGTTCGTGCGTTTGCTGTTCTCAAAACATCGCTGGATGAGACTTTGACGCGAAAAGCTAACCTCTTTCACAGAAGTGTTTATTATTACAATGTTCATTTTTGGGTTATGCACTCTGAAGTCGGTTTATTGTTTTATTGCGGTCGTTTTTTAAAATCTGTGTGTTTGTGTGTGTGCCTGGGTGTTGGAAATCCCTACAAATGATATTTAGAGATAATTGTAATTGGGTTAATCAGATAATCTTGTTGATCACATTGGGATGTAGAATATAATTTTTGCGTTCACAATGACATTTACTGCCGTACGTATCGCATACATTCTTTGTTATGTAACTCTGTCGTATGTACTGAAGTATGTATACATGTACGATAAGTGTTCTATATTTTCGGTCCCTTGCGGTGCTCAGAGCTTCCACTGATGCCGTTGCCTCAGGGTTCTAGTCCCGACGGTGGCAGGATTTTCGACACTAGCTACAAAGCTCGTGGGTCGAATTCAAATGTCGAATTCAGTCGCTGCCTGCAAGGGAATTCTCGCGGCTGGCTGCTCTGATCGGTAGTTTTCCGTGGTTTCCGATCACTTCAAGACAAGTGCCAAAGCATTTATCTACTATAAGTAACGAACCAAGGATCGCGCGCGAGCTTTCCTTATCTTATCACGATCTCCTACTTACCGACACGCTAACATGCACTACACTATCACACATGCCGGGAGACCGGTCGGGGACTTTGATTGATTTTAATTGATTGATTTTATCATGTTTCCGGGCGCGTCAACTGCTTCGGTCATTACTCCCGTTAGTGTAGTGCATGCTTTTTTCCTCGGGTGATGGCGGTGATCCTCCCCGCTTGATGGCGAGATCCGGCACCGACCAACCGTCGGCTAGTGGGGTTTCCCCCTAACCAGGACTCTCCCACCAGCGAGGCACCGCCCCAGTCGGGACAAGCTCTAAGCTCCCGACTGGTGTGATAGTGTGGTGCATGTTAGTGTAAGTGTGTGTGTAAGGGGAGAGGATAGGACAAGGAAGAGGAAGGAAAGATCGCGCGCGGTCCGTGGCCCATTTGTTAAGGTACTGCTCCGGCATTCGCCTGGTGTTGATCGGATAAACCACGGAAAACTACCGATCAGAGCAGCCGGCCGCTAGAATTCTCCTCCAGACAGCAGCTGAATTCGACCTAGCTGAAAAGCTAGTGTCGAAAATCCTGCCGCCGTCAGGACTTGAACCTAGGACCTCCCGGTTAGAGGCGGTGCAGTGACATCAGTTGATGCACTGAGCTACCGCTACCGGTCGGGGACTTCGAACTTGTCCCGGCTGCGGCGGTGCCACACTCGTTCGCTCATGCTCTCGCCCTAGAAAACTTAAATTATGTGCCCAAATGAATGGACAATTACATTAAAATCTGTAAAGAGTTTCGAAACGTTGAAAAATTTCGATATCTGTACTACTACGAGTACGAGTACTCCTACTGTACGAAGCAAATTTTCGATATGTGCAGTAATTATTCTCGCACTTTGCAAGAAACAATTTAACGTCCTTATGCTTAATGTGAGTTGGACATCACTGTTCTGGAGGTGTATCATTAAGAACCCGCGGCTGCGTGTTGGCGAGTCAGCCGTGCAAGACCGGCCCCGCGCCAGCGCTGTCGGGGCGAGCGGCGCGGCGCAGCCAAAGCGGACAGGAGCTCAGCCAGCGCCGGAGGCAGAGGCCGCGGCCCTCGCCCTGACTCTAGACCTCATCCTCCCCATGGCCTTACACCCGGCCGTCACCCTCACCCTCACCCTCACCCTCACCCTGGCCCCGCCCTTGCCCTCGCCCTTGCCCTCGCCCTCGCCCTTGCCTTTGCCAACGCCCACGCCCTAGCCCTCGTCCTCCCCCTGGCCTTAGCCCTGGCCCTTACCCTCGCCTGGCCCTCGCCCTTGACCCCGCCCTCGCACCCGCCCTCGCCCCCGCCCTCGCCCCCGCCCTCGCCTCCGCCCTCGCCCTCGCCCCCGCCTTCGCCCCCGCCCTCGCCCCCGCCCTCGCCCCCACCCCCGCCCTCACCCTCACCCTCACCCTGGTACTCGCCGTCACCCTCGTCCTGGTACTCGCCCTCGTCTTCAATGATGATACTGAAAATGAGTAAAGAAAATAAAAGATGACGAGGAAGAATAAGGTAAGAAATGTTGATGAATTAAGTAAGGTGGTCAAGGAAGACTATTGTACGAGAGAATGAGGAGGAACAAAGTAAGTGGTAATGAGGAAGATTGAAATAATGGAGGAAGAGATGATGAGAAAGAATGCAGTACACGGTGACGAAGAACAAATAAAATATGAAATATTGAGGAAGTAGACAACGGGATAATTAAGATGAAAGTTCGTTGAGAAAGTATGGATAAGTTAAAAATAGAAGTGTACAAGACATCAAATCCTAGAAAAATCTATATACTTTTATTACTTTTAGAGTATCGCCTCTTTTGAACCAAGAATTTTCTGCTTTTTCTGAGTTTTGGAATTGTTATTGAAATCGGAAAGTAATCACTGTACAAATGAGCTTTATAATAATGTAATAAATTTAAGAACATTCTTATTTTCCTTTTAGAACTTGGTACGGATTTTCCTAAATACTTTTTCCGATGAGAGAAGTAATACAACAAATACAATATAAGCTGAACTCACAGAATACGAAATAGATTATTATTATTCCTACGAAAACGTTAAAATTTAATAAATGCGAATAACTTACAATAGGCCTACTTCAAATCTATTGATACTATCCAAGATTGTAATATCGATAATTCAGGTTCAATAATATTGACGAACCGATACTTCGCGTTTTGAAATGTGCATTACTTGAACGCAAACTACCCCCGACCGGAATTGTAGGCGTACGGTGGCAGTGAATCTTCTGGAAGTTGAGAGCCACCTATTATACCACTGGCAACAGCAGTGATATGCACACTCGCAGTTGCTTCTCGTCGTCCATTTGGCATCCTAACGAAAAGGGGAGACGGTTGCTTGATTTTCCACTGAAAGAAGTGCGTGAGCCAAATCGGTGCTTCTCAGAAGAACGAGATGCGTTTCCTGAGTGTTTTTCGCCCTTGAGCTCTCGATGTGTGCGGCTAAACAAAAGTGAAACGAAGGATTATGCGCCTGGCAGGGGATGTTGTTGATTGATTGACTTTTCGGGCACGACTTCTGTTATGGACATTATTGCCGTTAGGGTAGTGAATGCTTTGTCCGGAAGGTAGCGATTTGTCTTCCCCCGCTGAAAGCTAAAGTCCGGTGCCAACCTACACGTCGACTTGCGGGAAATTGCTTCCTCGAGGTATCTCCCCCAGAGGGGCACCGCCCCCTCAGCCAGGAGATGTAAGCTCCCGATTGGCCACGCGACTTGTGTGGTGGTGTAGTGCATACGTGCATGTGTGTATAATTATGGAGGGAGGATAGAACAAGGAAGAGGAAGGAAAGATCGCGCTTGGTCCGTAGCCCGTTTGGTAGGGTACTGCTCCGGCATTCGCCTGGTGTTGATCGGAAAAAACACGGAAAACTACCCATCAGATCAGCTGGCCAATAGTCTCTCCTCCAGACCTAGCTACGTAGCTGGTATCGAATATCCACTACGTAGCTGGTATCCATATCGAGTCGGGACTCGAACTCTAGGACCTTCCGATCAGAGTGCAGGGGACGAAAGTTGTTACATTATGGATTTAACAGTTGCAAAAGATTCTAAACCAATTAAATACCACAAAACGTTCAAATACATTTATTTATAACGGTGATCTAATGTCTGATCCGCGTAATACCGCATATCCTTTTTGCAAGTTTCATTACAGCATATCCGTTTGAAAAACGGATGGTTCTTAGATATAAGAAAAAACGTCTATAAACTACCAGACAACGTCACTGTATTGGGCAATACATGCAATGTCTGGCGGTTTTATATGCTTTTTACAGAACATAAGCTACGTAAAATAATAAAGAAATAAATCCTTGTATTCGTGCGAAGAATTCGCACTTCTAAATTGTTGTAAATGTAGAAATTCTTCGAAAAAAAACGAAAAAAAACTTCTCGAACAAAAATGTATTCTGTAAAAAGGTACACAACACCGACCAAACTGTGAACTGCTATGCATTAATCTCTGCGTTACTTCGGGAAGCTCAGTGCTCTAAGAGAGAATGTACTCTAATATTATTTAGTGTTTATTTAAATAGATAAATACTTAGATGCCTGCAATTAAATCTCATTTAAATGTAATTGAATGGCAATTTAATAGCCCAAATATACAATTTCATTCTTCACAGAATCAGAGAATCCGGGGATTTCGATTCTTTACATCGCGGGGCGCAGAAAAGCTGAATTTCCAAAAATCCAAGAAAAAGGTCTGGGATGCAGCTTTGCTGACAAACGTACGATCAAACGTCCACACCGGGATTGTCATTCATACAGTGAGTTGACTCAGGGCATCAACAATGTCACAGCAGTCCCTCTGATCGGGAGGTGTTAGGTTCGAGTTAAGAGTTTTTTTGTAACCACAAAAGTTTGTTTTTGTAATAAGTGCAAATCAATTAATAATAATAATAATAATTAATATACTTAGTTTAGTTTAACATTTATTGGCAGACTAATTAGATCATATTCTTTAGCTTTTTGATCGAATTGTGAAATACTGACTGAAAGACGGGAAGATTCATCAAATGAGCAGAAGGAAACACGAGTCATCTCATTACCGAACCACGTGCCGTCATAGAATTACGTGATAATTGTAAATAGGCAGACCTGTGGGCTCATTTAGTCATTATTTGATCAGCTCTTTATCACAAATATAACGTATTCCTCATGGGGGGTCCCACGTATTTTCCGGAGATACTATGTTTTCTGAGTAGATAACTGCGAGCGGGGCCCCTTGTTGAACTACTGACGTAGAACACACAGCAACTGGAGAGCGAGAGAGTCAGCGAGACGGGATTAGTGGAATGGGTGTAACACCGATAATGGCACGGTCATAGAACTGTCTCCTGATAATGGACGCAGCCACACAGACCGCTCGTGGCTTCCGCTGATAGCTGCAGTGTAATTAGGTGTAATGTTAACTGAGGTGGAGCTTCGACGTCCCTGGAGACAATATGGTGAATCCTAAATTCGGATCTTCAGTGTAATGCTCCTATCTTATGTTTATTATCATTACTTTACCCCATGTACATCAGATTATTTATAATGAGACGGGTGAAAATAGTAATATTTTGTTAATAAATAATTAAAATACGTCCAAGAATTTCGAAAACAAAATCACAGCAGTTCGAGAAAATTTTGTATCTCCTCAAGGAAATACATTTCATTCCAATTACTTATCCATTTCAATGTGAAACTTTGGAAGTGGATACAATCTTATGTCATCGTTGTTTGGTGGCTGAGAGGAGTGGGATCACTTCAAAATTTGTGTCACGCTTTTCCCGACACTAAAAATGGAAACACTACAGTGGAACACGCTTCACAATGCTCCAAAATTTGCACTTAATCTCTCCCCAAAATTGGCTCGGATGATAAAAAGAAAACAAGACGAAAACCGTGGAAAACCTACCTCCCACTCACTGTTCACCCGCCGGTTACCCGCTACTCACCCGCCACACACTCGCCACTCACTCGCCACCCACCCGTTCCGCTCCGCTCACCGACCACTCTCCCACCGGTTTGTTTGCAAGTCACCGGTCTGTCTCACTCTTTGAAAAGTACAATCCCTCCACCTCGCCCTGGTCTCTTCCCGCTCACCCCGCTAATCCCCACTCATTCCCGCTAACCCTTCTGTCACCCGCCACTCACCTACCACTCAACTGCCACTCACTCGCCACCCACCCGCTCCGCTCCGCTCACCGACCACTCTCCCACCGGTTTGTTTGCAAGTCACCGGTCTGTCTCACTCTTTGAAAAGTACAATCCCTCCACCTCGCCCTGGTCTCTTCCCGCTCACCCCGCTAATCCCCACTCATTCCCGCTAACCCTTCTGTCACCCGCCACTCACCTACCACTCAACTGCCACTCACTCGCCACCCACCCGCTCCGCTCCGCTCACCGACCACTCTCCCACCGGTTTGTTTGCAAGTCACCGGTCTGTCTCACTCTTTGAAAAGTACAATCCCTCCACCTCGCCCTGGTCTCTTCCCGCTCACCCCGCTAATCCCCACTCATTCCCGCTAACCCTTCTGTCACCCGCCACTCA